>PVKE010014171.1:8867-35479 GCA_004027555.1 Craseonycteris thonglongyai | reverse complement strand
GGGGGGGAGGGAGAGTGGGGAGGGGAGATGGGATTGGGCACCAGCCTTATGGACACACTCAATAGTTTGGTGGTTACCTGGGGGAAGGGGAGGAGGTGGAGGGAGAGTTTGGTGGGAGAAGTGAGAGTGGGCACCGGATATATGGTGATGGAAGGGGAGCTGATTCTGGGTGGTGAGCACATAATGCGATGCGTAGGTGATATTATGTGGACTTGTACATCCGGAAACTGTCTAGTTGTTACCAATCAATATCACCCCAATAAATTTAACAATAAAATTAAAAAACTAACAAACAAACAAAAAAACTTCCAGATAGCTACTTGGCATCTCCTTAGTCCCTCTTCCCATGTTTAGTTCACAGCATCCATAAAATTACATAACAGAGCAAAAGAAAATCTTATACCGTATTTTCCGGCGTATAAGACGACTTTTGAAACGAAAAAAAGTCAACTGAAAATCAGGGGTCATCTTATATGCCGAGTATATCCCAAAAAAGTCTCGATATGCCGCTAAACAAATTTTCTGTACCCGAAGCTACACTGTGTTCTAGTAAAAAGCCTGCTCAGATTGGCCAGAGTCAGAGAGGCGGTCTATTATAACCTTTGAACCTTTGCTTGTTGTGATTGGCTCACCGTGGTACCGTATTTTCCGGCGTATAAGACGACTTTTGAAACGAAAAAAAGTCAACCGAAAATCGGGGGTCGTCTTATATACCCGGTCGTCTTATATGCCGGAAAATATGGTAGGTCTCTTTCAACATATTTCACTGCATCTCACAGATTTGATGTTATGTTTTCAATTCTATTTTGTTTTTAGTTTTCTTTGAAACTTGTCTGACCTATGTGTAATGCAGAAATGTGTTGCTTAATATCTAGGTATTTTAGAATTTCACAGTTATCTCTTCCTTATTGGTTTTTAGTTTAGTTTCATTGTCATCTAAGACATACATTGTAAGACTTCTATTCTTTAAAACATTTTAAGGTGTGTTTTATGTCCTCAAATGTGCGACATAAAAATTTTCTTTAACTCTTACTCAACAGGACTCACAGTGGTTTGAGATCCCTTAAGGTCTTTCAAGATGGTATACCATTTAATGTTTTTTAAACCAAAGAGAAGCATCTTCCAGTCCCACAAATAACTAAGAAAGTTGGTATAAGTTATGGACTCTCAGAAACTAAGCATCCAAGATATCCTAAAATGAACTATAAATTTCTTTCTTTCCTTTTGTATATTGGCTGAATCTTTACTTAGGGATTTAAACCCTGACCAAAGTTTACATGTTACTTTCTCAATTTAATCTAGTTTGGAATTAGGTGGTGGTAATGGGTTGAGCATCATTTACAGGAGGTGGAGCTCCAACTGATTTAGTCATCAAAGAATACTGAAGAGCAAGAGAGCCTTCTGAGTGGGGAAGAAAAAGGAAGAGTAGAGAGGGGTGTGTGTAGGCACTGTAAAATTGGTTGTAGGGGACTGAGTTTGGGAGAGAAAAGAGAATCTTTTTGTTCCAGGGTTCCACTAAAATGATAAAAAAGAAAAACTGCTCAAAGTCAACATAACTAAGTGCACAATACAAAGACACAGCATGAGTAAGCAGAAGCAAAACCAAAAGAAGGCAAGTAGAGACCTTCAAAGTCCTTAGATACAGTATTACCAAAAGTATATTTGAAATACTTAAGTTCTCTGTGTTTAGAAAAATAAAAGACAAACAAAATTATCTGCAGAAAATGATAAATTACAAGATTACATATTGTACTTGAAAATGAGCCTATAGAACTTCTAAAAACAAAAATTCAAGTAACTGAATAAAAAGCTCAAATGATGAGTTTAGAAGCAGATTATACTCAACTGAAAAGAAGTTGGTTGAACTGGAATAAATATCAGAAAAAGTGATTAGAGTGAAAGGTTGGTAATAGACAGAAAGAGCAAGGTGTCTAACCAACATAAAATCAGAAGTAGTAGCTGAAGAAAAAGAAATGGGACAGAGGCAATATTTGAAGATGTAATATTAGAGAATTTTCCACAACTTTAAAAATCATACATGTGCAGATACTAGATTTAATAGGAGTTTAAAAAAGAAAATAAAATTACTTCTGGGCAATAAGAGCAAAATTATGGGCCTCTAAATGAGAATGTCTTAAAAACATCTACAGAGTAAGAACATACTTACTTATAAAAAAGATGTAGTGAAAGCTGACTTCTCAATACAATCAATGGTAGGCAACAACCTGTATAAGAAAAAATGTGCAGGTAGAGTAGAAATAATTGTCAAGATAATTTTCAAAAATGTGTGCAAAATTCATATTTGGAGGAGATTTTACCTCAAGAAGATTGACTCTAAAGAAGTTCAAAATATTTTAATTTAGGCAGAAGTAAAGAGATTCCAAATAGAAAGTCTGAAATACAAAGCAAATAAAGATGCAACACAACAGTAGATATGTGAAATAGTAAATAAATAATGACAGCATGAAACAATCATATTAATATATGCTGGGATTAAAAACGAGAAGATAGGACTAACAAAATAATTCAAGAAAAGTGAGGATATAAATTAAGTGTTCTAAAGCCCTTGAATTGTTTTGAAAGGTGAGTAATTCTGAGTTTCACAATTTAAGTGTAAATGTTGCCATTTATAATGTAAACAAAGAACAGAGAAAATTTTTAATTTCCATACTAGAAAATGTAAAAATAATTTTAACAAATCTCAGTAAATTAGGAAAATAACAAACCAAAAATGTCAGTTAAATTAGAAAATACTTTAAAAACATGATGAAGACATTTGTCCTAATGTATTAGTATAGTACAGTATACCCCAAAACAGTAGAATACTCATCTTTTGAAGGCACACATGGAACCCTCACACATGAGGTTTACTTACAATAAACCACAAAGCAGGATTAGTAATGTCATAGGTCACATTGCCTAGAAGTGAAACCTCAGAGAAGTATTCATATGCAAGTTATTTATTGAGAGTGCTCTCAGTAGAAGCAGCTTGAGGGAAGCAGGAAAGGGCAAGAAAATGAAAATTAAAGAGGCTGATGTCCAGGTGGAAATTGACTTCACGATGTTCCCATGGTATCTGTAGCACAAAGAGCACCAGCGTTGGTCCCTCCTCAAAGCAAAGGTGCTGGAATCTGTAGCACAGTTGGGCACTGTCTGGGCGCCATCATCTTGGACAGAGCAGCTCCCATTCAGTCAAGGAAAACTCTCCAAAGAGTGCTAACCAACCCAGTTGTAACAACCAAATCTATTTCCAAACATTGGCAAATGCCACCTGGATGCAAAATGACCACACTTAGGAAACACAGAGCTAGAAACAGTAAAACCACGTGTGCTCAAACACATCCCAATCTCAAAATAGGCATTGCAGGGTCTAAATAGCCATAAGGGCTAGAAAAACTCAGGGAAGAAGAGGTCACTTATCAATGTCTAAGAAAGTTGTCTTTTTGGCCTTAAAGTTTATTTAAACTGCCAGTCTGTGTAGAAAATAAAAGTAACATGATCCAACCCATTGATTCAGGCCATACTGCCGCAGGTCTCGTTTTTTCCCCTTATCAATTGGTAAGGGAGTGGGTCTTATTATATAAAAATTTTTCAATGTTTGTTCTTTTGTTTTTGTTCACAGTGATACTAAGCAAATAACTGAACCCAGAACAAAATCTAAAACTCAGTATTAGTACCAAACAAATCTAAGCAAAATCTCTAAACTTACTAGGTTTTGTGTAATACTTTTATTTCTTAGAGGCAGAAGTTCTTTTGAGTCACAGAACCAACAAAGGCAAATCTAACACAGATAATAATGATGATGATATAATGGCAGCAACAAACACTAATAAAAGCACACCCTTATCAATTCTTGGTTTCTGTATTGCCAATTGACTTTTCATATTTTTTTCAAGGTTACAATGTAGAGAGCAAAACTCATGTGTTCCTGACTGACATCAAAGTAAGAATTTTCAAAGTTCACTGCATTTTATCATCCAATAAATAGGTACTGATGACTGACCATGTGCTGGGCACTAGGGTGGGCATTAGGAAAGACATTTGAGGATTTTGTGGTTAGCATAACAGCTGTGATCCCTGTGCTCATGCACTGTTCACTTCAAAAATAAGAGTTTAAAACAAGTCATACAAATAAATGTAATATTGAATTTCTGATAAGCATTGTAAAGGAATAGTACAGGGTTCCATGAGTAAGTACAGAAAGGAGACCCAAATGAGATTAGTCAATCACAAATCCTCCCCTGATGAAATAAGATATATTATGAATTTTTGGTATGAGCACAATTAGAAAAGAAATGAGAGATGTGAGTTCCTCGCAAAAGGGGCATTTCTGTACAAAATTCCTGATTGGTAAAGTTAGGTGTGTTTGGTATCAGAATGAAGGTCCATGTGCTAACGCTGAAATAACATATAATGAGGAGAGGGGGCTGCTGAAGCCAGACTGTAGGATCTTACAGCCATGGTATGAGGAATGCAAGCTTAGAAGACTTCTGGGGTGGCTCCATGGGTTGAGGGCCCGCATTGCCAAGAATTGAGTCCCAGTTCCAGGCCCAACCCAAGCAGACCCACATGCTGAACTGGGGTGTGCTTCCCACCCCAGTTTGGTTCCCACCTGGGCAGGCTTCCCATGTGGGAGGCCCCCGGTTCAGCTCCTGACTGGGGTGTGCCTTTCACGTGGAGGTTCATGGGAACGTGCCTCCCATGTGGAAGTCCCCTGCCCATTCATGCCTGGCATGACCCTGAGCCCACCTGTGGAATGAAACCAAGCGGAAAAATTGATGATGTACAGCTATAGACACTGCTCTGGACCGTCCCCATTTTCTGTATATCTCTCTGTCTCTCTCTGTCTCTGTCAAATAAATGAATAAATAAATAAATCTTCTTTAAAAAGAGAAAGAAACAGTTCGTCACAATTTTTTTTTAAAAAAGGATTTTTGTGTAGAAAAAAGTGACATGACAATTTTTGTTTTAAAAAAATTCACCGTAACTACTACACGAACGTGAATTAGGACTGCCCAATCTGATTATTTCTGGATATGCCATCAGCCCTAAAAATAGGCCAGAATGTGGCTTCTTAAAATTAACAGTCTGTTTGTAAAAGACTTAAAAAAGCTAAATGCCATATACTTACTCTTGAAAAGCAATGAGGTGCTAGGACTCCTAAATGTAATGTTTCTCCCCTAGTTCCCTCCAAACTGCACTCACTTCTAGTCATTATTTTTTTTAACTAGCTTTAGTCAAATAATGTGTGTGTGTGTGTGTGTGTGTGTGTGTGTGTGTGTGTGTGTGTGTAACATTCTCTAAGTTTAAGGTGAACAGAAATTAGGTTTTTAAATAATCCAGTATAAAGGTTTCCCAGCCAGAAAAACAATCCTTCAGGTTATTCAATGCCACTTGAATGGCATTTCCTGGAAATACGATTCAGATTGAAACCGAAAGCAATGAAGTTTATCACAGACCTATTTCCAGGAAATTAGTTGTTTTTCTGTAGGAACAATACAGGAACCGGGTTTTAAAAATCTAAATCCGTAACTGGTTATGTAAAAAGTGTTCAGACTAGTAAACAATTGTCCCTGACGTACTCTCTTTGGATAGCACATTCTTCCACTGGGGTCACTTGAATTTCATTGTCCAGAAAAATTCAAAAGTTCAACTGCTGCTTGTCTGGGAACATTATTAAAATTCCAGAGAGGTGTAATTTGTACGGGGAATTTAATTTCAGCTGCATGCCTCTGTCCTCCTGTGGCACATTTTGTCACAGTTTCCAAAGCAAAGTTGTCTAAGCATTATTTGAAGTCAAAATATTTTACACCTAACCTCCTTCTTTTTATATCAAAATAGATAAAGCAAAGATTTATTTATTTTAAAATCTGACCCCTAATTCTTGATAGACAAAGAAATGTGCATACAAGTTCTGACAATTAAGTTTGTGAACTCACTCTAGAAAAAGTATTACATACCTCATTGCTGAATATCACTACGGTCACCTTCAAAGTACTCCCCTTGGGGAGCTGTGCACTGATGCCAGTGCCTTGTTCACCCTTCAAAGCAATTTGGAACTCTATTCCTGGAATGGCCATCAGAGCCATCATCATATTTGTTAGGGCCAGGGAATCTAAAACAACAAAAAGACAGTTATAAATCCCAGGACCGAGCACAAGAGCTAAAAAGTCCTTGAGTCTCAGAAAGGCCAGAATTATAGAAATCAAGGCTAAGAACAAGCAGTTCTCAGAAAGTCCTAGTCAGTGTGCTGCACCCAGGTTCAAGGTCTGCCCCTGTCCCCCTTCCACTGAGAACTTCCTGATCCCCACCTTTAAAATACTCTCCTACCTCCCAGAAGCTGCTGACACCACCTTTTGGAGCCAGCCCAGCCATTTTAGGCTATTTCTAATACCTACCCATAGAATTGCTCTCCCAACCCCCAGAAGTTGCCACTGCCATCTTGGGCTCAGCCTGGCAGACTTTTCCTTTAATAAACATGCTTAGGGGAAGCTGGGATGGCTCAGTGGGTTAAGCACTCACTTTGCTGTGCCGGGGACCCAGGATCGAATCCCGGCCCCGGCCCATGCCGACCCATATGCTGAACTGGGGAGTTCCCCCAGTTCAGTTCTCTCTCTGTCTCTGTATCTCTCTCTCTCTCTCTCTGTCAAAAACAATAAATAAATAAATAAATAAATAAATAAATAAATAAATAAATAAATAAATAAAACATGCTTGCTTAAACTCAGTGTGTGGTCTTTCTTCGGTGAACCTTACGATATTACCCTTGATATCCGGAATGTAATCAGAAGGTCTTTCCTTTATTTTGCAGGGGTGGCGAACCTTTTGGTGATTTCAGTGCCAAAGTTTATGAAATAAGAGTATACTCACTCGACTCGCTTGCCAACCCATCGAGTGAGATAGAAGTATTGATTATTTTTATGTCTGTAAGAGCATAAACAATAATTTTTTTAAATGGTATTCACAGCTCCGTGTGTCGAAATAATTGCTCCGCGTGCCACTTTGGGCACACGTGCCACAGGTTCGCCACCCTCATCTTAGGGTCAAGAAAAAAGTCACTAGGGGTCAGAAAAGGTGAGTGGTGTGGGGAGGGTGTTCCAATACAGTTACCAATAGACTGGCTAAAAACTCCCTCACAGACTGTGCCATGTGAACTAGTGCATTGTTGTGATGTAAGAGCCATGAATTGTTGGTAAAAAGTTCAGGTAATTTTCATCTAACTTTTCCATGCAGACTTTTTAGCACTTCCAAATAGTCGACTTAGTTGGCTATCTGTCCAGTTGGTACAAATCCATAACAAATAATCCCTCTGCTATCAAAAAAGGTTAGCAATGTCATTTTGCCTCTTGATTTGGACTGAAGGAACTTTTTGGTCATAGAGAATCATCTGATTTCCATTGTGCACTTGGATGCTTTGTTTCAGGGTCATATTGAACAACCATGTTTCATCACCAGTGATAACACAGCCCAAATCATCATTTTGCCTCTCCAAAAGGTTTTGGCAAACTCAAGCTCCGATATTCTTGCTACAGCACACAAAAACCTGCAACAATAATGAATGCCACTCAGCAAGACATCTCCCCATGTCAATGCAAACACAGCTGTGAAACACTGATATGCCCAGGCTATGAAATATTACTGAGATGTTTGTAGAGTGCTGCCAATGTAGGCACATGATGGCAAGTTCATGAACTTAGTTGTCAGACCTTGTACTTGTAAAAATTCATTAATGGCCCTATTGGAAAAGAGGAGGAGACTATAAGAATGAGTCAGCAGAAACCTAAGCAATGAATAATCATGCTCAATTGCTTTGTGAGAGAAAATGTAATTATTGCTAAAAACAAGGTAGTGAGTAAAGGACAGACAGACTAAGGCAAGAGGGTAAGCTTGCATGAGAGAAAGAGGCTGGGCTTCAGTGGAGTGAAGAGCTTGTGGTTTGTTCAAAGCTGTGACAGGGATGAAATCTCAGGGAAAGAATATGTCCTACTTCATAGTAAAATCTCTTTCTCTCATATAAGCTTTATGGATCATCTTGCATTTGATAATGGGGTTATAGGAGGTAATTTATGAAGCTCTATCTCTGATTTACTTACCATATGGAAGGTGAGGTCATCTTCACCATGACTGCAAAAATCATGATACAAGGAATCAGACAATGACACAGCCTGGTCTCAGCTAGCCCTGGAAACCACCCAAATATCACAGGAAATAATGGGAGTCACTCCTTGATCTGCTTTCTTCCTTGAGTGACTGTGTAATTTGAGACATTGTGTTCAAATTAGATAAATGGCTTTTTATTCCAATAAATAATTTTAGCAAGAGTAAAGAAATCTATCATGAACTAGACACAAAAAAGGAGCTCTGAATATGAATTCTTAGGAAAGGGAATGGAAGTTCACCCACACTTCTTAGACTGTTTTAAGTTCTTTGCTATGTGATGTGTCAAGACAGAAAGAGTATCTTGGAGACCGAGTTTCAAAATGAGATTTGCTCTGAGGTAAATACTGGAGGATGAGCTACAGATCTTTTAGCAGCGCATAATCTTATAAATTTTGAAAAAAAATCAAGCATTTCTTTCTTTTAAGATTATTTTATTGTTTCTGACAGAGACAGAGAAAGACAGAGACAGAGAGAGACAGAGAGAAGGGAACCCAGAGCAGTCTCCATAGTTGTACATCATCAGTTTTCAACATGGTTTCTTTCCAAACAGGTGAGCAGGGTCGCACAAAGCAGGAATTGGGCTGGGGGCCTCCCGCATGGGAGGCATACCCCTTGAGCCAGGGGCCAAACCAGGAGGTGAGAACTGAACTGAGGGCCTCCTGTATAGGAAGCACACCCCAGGTAAGCATATGGGTCCACATGGGCTGGGGCCGGGATTTGATCTTTGGTCATCAGGGCTGCAAAGTGAGTGCTTAACCCACTGAGCCATCCTGGCTTCCCCAAAGACATTCTTAATGTGTTTCAATGGTCAAGGTCAAATGTCATAACCATATCCATAAAAACAATTATTCGAGAATACACACATCCACACACAAATCTAAAAAAAAAAAAAGATTGTGTGAAAGAAAAGTTACAACTGCTATATATTACATGACATTTTTCTAACAAAATAATTCAACAGCATATCAACTGGCCAATAAACATATAAAAAGATATCTGATTAAATGAGTTATTAAAATTGCAATGTGGTACCACTACACATATACCAAATGAAAAACAGGCAGACAACATCAAAGTTTGATGAGGTTGTAGAACACCTGGAATGCTTTCCACTGCTAGGGAAAATATAAATTAGTACAACTGTAAAATTGCTTGACAGTATCAGCTAATGCTAAACATATGCCTTTATAGCAATCTTTCATGCACAAGAATTTGCACATAAGTGAACTAAAAAATATGTGTAAGAATTTGCATAAAATTCTAAAAGCTAGGCAATGCTCAAATGTCCATCAATACTTGTATGGATAAATAAATAATGTATTCATAGAAGGAAATACTAAATAGCAATGAGAATAAATGATTTATGCCTATACACAAGAATATGGACTAATCTCAAAAGTACAATATTGAAAAAATACACTATATGCTAAAGGGTACATAGTTTATGATTCCACTTAAAGTGCTAAAGCAGGATAATGCTTATCTCTGATTGGCAGAGATAGAAGTTGGTAAATCAGGAATGGGAGAACAAGAAATAATTTGGGGTTCCTGTCATTAGCTGAGTTTTGTATTTGTATTCTGGCAGTAGTAATGTATTCAGTTTTGAAAATTCAGAGTTGTACATTTATGGGATGTACAATTTTATGTATGCATGTTTATCCTCAAAATTTTTACTTAAACATATCTAGGAATAACTGACAAATATGTGGACGGACTATACACTGAAAACTATGGAATATCACTGAGAGATTTTAAAGGCCTAATAAATAGCAGCATAAAGACCATGGAATGAAAGACTCATTATTTTAAAAATGCCGTTTATCTCCCATTTTATCTATATATTTAGTGTAATTTCAAACAAAATACCAAAATATATATCTGTGGAAAATGGTAAGCTTATTTTAAAATGTATATAGAAAGACAAAAAGCTAAGTATGGACAAGATAATTTTAAATAAGAATGAAATGAGGGAATGATGGAATAGCTCGGCAATTGAGCACTTGCCTTGCAATTGCAAGGTCTGGGGTTCGATTCCCAGGCACAGCCCATGCAAATCCCATATGTTGAACGGCAGTGCAACTGGTAACTGCGGAGATAGCATGATGACAAAGGATCTTGCCTCTCATGTGGAAAGTTTTCAGGTCAGGTCCCGGCCCGCATGGCCTCACATCCACCTACATGGAATGACACCAAGTCACAACTAATGATGCACAGCTATGGAGCCTCCTGCCCCGATGAGTCGAATGATATTTGGGCCCCGAGTTCAGCGAGGAGGTCACGTCTGAGGAGGGGTATTGGACAGTCTGGCATATAGAGGAATTTGTGCCTCACAAGGTGGCCACCTCATTCACATGTCCGGGCTTGACAGCACGGCTGGCGGGTTGCCTGGCTCCCCAGAGCCCCCATAATACATAGTTGCAGTCTGAGTCCTGAAAGGGGCTACGGGAGTGGTCACTACAGAGTGTTCCACTCCAGTGTTCACCATAAAAGTCATGGGCTGGCCCCCCACATTTATTTCAACCGTGGGCTTGTGGGGGCTGAATGCGAACGAGCCCAGTCCCCCTCAGTCGGAGTCCATGCCCGCCAAGCCAATAAAGTCTGGTCCCTGTGGTTCCCCACGGGGCTGTCCCGCTTTCTGGGCAGCCGGATTGGCCCCTTGCGGTTCGGGCATTCATTTCCCAGTGTCCGATCTCCGTGCAGTAGGCACACGGGTCGTCTCTCAGCGGGGCCATGGCCCCGTTCGGGCCCTCTCCTCTTTTTCTTGTCCTGTCCCCCTTCTGCAGGGCTGCGGCCGGGAGGCTGGCTTTTTCTCTCATCCTCTTGTGCGCTGGGCTCTTGGCGGCGACCTCGCGGTGCCTGTACACCTTGTGGGCGACCTCCAGAAGCCGGCTGACATTCACGCCAGCGAATCCTTCCTGTTTCTGCAGTTTTCTGCGTGTATCTGGAGTGACTGGGCCACGAAAGCCGCGTTCACCATTCTCTGGTTCTCCGGTGCCTCCGGATGGAACAGGGTGAAGATGCGGGAGGCTCCGCAGAGCCGTTCGTAGTAACCCCCGGGGGCTTCTCCAGCTTGCCGGTCACTCGGCGTCTTAGGCACGTTAGCGGGCTCTCTGGCCCTGGCGCGCTCGCCCCTCAGGAGGCCTCCTGGTGTCGGCCAATGGCCGCTCGACCTTCCTCCGTATTAAAGTCCCAAGTGGGCTGATCTTCCGGGGCAGCCCTCAAAGCCCAGGCAACGGCACCCACTGTGCCCCGGGCCCCTTCCTCCAGCCACTAGTGGCCGCCTCTCAAAACGCAGTGTTGAACAGGGCTCGGAGGAGCTGCGGGCAGTCCTCCCGGGGAGCTGCGGGCAGTCCTCCGGGGGAGCTGCGGGCAGTCCTCCCGGGGAGCTGCGGGCAGTCCTCCGGGGGAGCTGCGGGCAGTCCTCCCGGGGAGCTGCGGGCAGTCCTCCGGGGGAGCTGCGGGCAGTCCTCCCGGGGAGCTGTGGGCAGTCCTCCGGGGAGCTGCCGGCAGTCCTCCGGGGAGCTGCCGGCAGTCCTCCCGGAGAGCTGCGGGCAGTCCTCCCGGGAGCTGCTGGCAGTCCTCCCGGGGAGCTGCGGGCAGTCCTCCCGGGGAGCTGCGGGCAGTCCTCCCGGGGAGCTGCGGGCAGTCCTCCGGGGAGCTGCGGGCAGTCCTCCCGGGAGCTGCTGGCAGTCCTCCCGGGGAGCTGCTGGCAGTCCTCCCGGGAGCTGCGGGCAGTCCTCCGGAGAGCTGCGGGCAGTCCTCCCGGGAGCTGCGGGCAGTCCTCCCGGGGAGCTGCGGGCAGTCCTCCCGGGAGCTGCGGGCAGTCCTCCCGGGAGCTGCGGGCAGTCCTCCGGAGAGCTGCGGGCAGTCCTCCGGAGAGCTGCTGGCAGTCCTCCCGGGGAGCTGCGGGCAGTCCTCCGGGGAGCTGCGGGCAGTCCTCCGGGGAGCTGCGGGCAGTCCTCCCGGGGAGCTGCGGGCAGTCCTCCGGGGGAGCTGCGGGCAGTCCTCCGGGGAGCTGCCGGCAGTCCTCCCGGGGAGCTGCGGGCAGTCCTCCCGGGGAGCTGCGGGCAGTCCTCCGGGGGAGCTGCGGGCAGTCCTCCCGGGGAGCTGCGGGCAGTCCTCCCGGGGAGCTGCGGGCAGTCCTCCCGGGAGCTGCGGGCAGTCCTCCCGGGGAGCTGCGGGCAGTCCTCCGGGGAGCTGTGGACAGTCCTCCCGGGAGCTGCCGGCAGTCCTCCCGGGGAGCTGCGGGCAGTCCTCCGGGGAGCTGCGGGCAGTCCCCCGGGGAGCTGTGGACAGTCCTCCCGGGAGCTGCCGGCAGTCCTCCCGGGAGCTGCGGGCAGTCCTCCCGGGGAGCTGCGGGCAGTCCTCCGGGGAGCTGTGGACAGTCCTCCCGGGAGCTGCCGGCAGTCCTCCCGGGGAGCTGCGGGCAGTCCTCCGGGGAGCTGTGGACAGTCCTCCCGGGAGCTGCCGGCAGTCCTCCCGGGAGCTGCGGGCAGTCCTCCCGGGGAGCTGCGGGCAGTCCTCCCGGGTGGGACGGTGGGTCTGGAAGATGGACCCCGGGAGGTCCGTCACGGCCCAAGGCTTTTCAGAGCAGGAGGGGGTGTGGTGCTTCCCGTTCAGGAGGCCCCTGGTGGTGAAGGGCTGATAGGAGATGACGGATCTACCAGGCTCTCGGGTCCCATCTTCTCCCACCTCGTCTGGGCCTTGGTTTCTCTCAAGCGCATCTGAAAGGCCACATCTCTGAACCAGAGTCGCCTGGCTGGCCCCGGGGAGGCCCATTTCCTGAGGAGGCCACTCGGGGGGTGCTGGCGCTGGCGGGTCTGGGCAGGGTGGCGTGTCCAGCACAGGAGGATGTGGGACCCGGGACAGTTTCGGGGCCTATGGGGGTGGCAGGGGCTCTTCCTCTGGATCCCCTTAGACAGGCTTGATCAGCTCTTTCTGCCCACGGTGCCCCTTGAGGGCCTCGGCAACGAGGACCCTAGACTGTCTCTTCCTGCTCGTATAGAACCACACCCGACGAGGCAAGGTCCCTGCTGCCTCCAGCCAGGACTCAATGTAGGGACACTGACCGGGGTGGCCAGGGTTTCCGGGGATAACTTGCCCGACTGCGGACTGTTGAGACATCCAGGGTCCCCTCTGCAGGAAGCCAACCTGGAAAGCCGGCCATTCTAACTCACAGAGGCTCCTCCATTTCCCAGGGGTCATCTTTACCCCATAGTCACCCGAGAAACCTTTATATAATGCTTTAACATACAGTCGAGAACCGTGGGTTTGCTCTGCCCCGAGCCCATGTTTCCCGCCTGGCCGTCCCTGGCGGGAGCTTAGGCGCGTCCTGGCTAAGGTGCACCCGTGTAGAGCCCAGGCCAGGTCTCTCTCCAGATGGAGGGTGAGTCACCATTATGCCGTATGACGTCGTCACAGAACTGCAGGTGAGGGCCCACTCGGATCCTGCAGCCTTTCAGCCGTGGGACCACAGATTCATACCTGACCGGAGGACCTAGTCAGGCGGCTCTCACACTCACATTCACACCAGAGGTTAAAACATTCCCTCCCTCTGGGAGGCCCTAACTGGAGACCCTTCCTGGGTCTTCAGGAGGTGACCAGGCTCCCCTTCTGCTGTGAAGGCAGGACTGACTGGGTCCAGGGTCCCAGGACCTCACCGTGTCCGACGACCGCTTCGAAACTGTTCATCCTGATCTCCCTTCAAGTCCAGCAGGAATCACGGCGTGGGGCCGACAAGAGGAGGCCAGGTTCGGGCCTGCTAAACTCAGCAGGGTGTCCTGCCTCGGCTCCCCTCGCCGTCCTTCCCCAAACCGGTGGCTCAACAGGCCAGTGCAGTTGGGTTCCCCGTCAGGGAACCAAATGTTATATTTCACCCATCAGAGGAACCAAGTGGCACTCAGGAGATAGGAGTCACAAAGCTTTATTTACACCTGCGGGCTCAGAGGAGTGTTCTTCCAAAGTCTGAGCCCCGACTGCAGGGAGTATCAGGCTTATATAGGCAGATTTTCACTTAGCTATTCTCTATGATAAGTCCTTTTTTCCCGCCATCATATATCTAGGTTTGGCAGATTCAGGCCCCAGGAGAGTGCAGGCGCCAGGAGAGGCCAAGGCCACAAGTGCAGGGAGTGAGCAGGCTCTGCAGAAGCAGAGGAGTAACGGGCAGGGAGCACGGAAGATGGACTGAAGCAGAGGCTCAATTGCAAGCAGTGTTACCAGGCTTTGTCCATATCAGGACTCTTAGAAGAAGGTTCATATCATTGGATGACTCCATCAAAGAGTACAGTAAGGTGCTAGGGAAATAAATATATATACTTAGCTGCTGATGTTAAATACAAAATACCAACTCTTTATAGTAGGAAATTCTTGAAGCAAGCAAAACTGCTTAATGAAGAATTTAAAAGAAATCTGAGGAGTAAAGAAACAGAAATATCAACTTCAAAAAATAGATTGAAAGCACTAAAAGTGATGAAAGCTTAATGTTTTCACAGTCCCTTAATGAAGGTGACATTGCATTCATTATGGGACTATAGGGATGTGAAGAAAAAAATTCTGAACCCATAAATGAAAAAGGCTTTAGGAATTCATTAAATGAGGCTACCTTTGTTTTTAAAATGCAATGCTTTGGGTCACTCTTGAAGTAATATATGTGTCATGCTTTTTCATTCAATGAAAGTTTTAAAAATAAAAAGTAATTTCCAAAGAATATCAGGACCTATAATACATTGATTGAAATAATTAAAGAAACAGAAAACAAGTTAGAAATTGTAATGGAAGAAAGACAAAATTTGCAATACCATCAAAACAAATAAAATACTTTAAAATGAAATTATCAAGTAATAGGTAACATATGAAGAAATACGTGTTACTGAAAGAAATAAAAATGTCAAACTTTATAGGTGAATGAATACATTTAATATGGCTCAAATAAATATGGCCAGATATGTTTTTTCAGGGGGAAAAGAAATACTTATTTTAAGCTAATGTTTAAAAACTAAAAACTAAAATATCCAATATAATTTTGAAACCAAGATGACAAGTGTGGGGGGACTCACTGTAATCATATGATAAAATATCCCAATAATTAGCACACTAGTACTGACACCTAAATATTTAAACAGCAATAAAACAGACATGAAAGTTTAGCAGAGGCCTCAAATTCATATGGAAAGTTAGTATATGATGGACTTGGTGTTTTACATTAATGAAGAATTATGGATATGTAAGCAAAGGAATAAGACAAATAGAAGGGGAAGCAAACATTTATAACTTATAAATGTCAGGCAAAGAGATAATTCTTCATGCTCAAAGGGGCCCTTTATATCAGGGGTGTCAAACTCAATTAAAACACGGGCCATTTGGTGCAACAGGCAAGATTCATGTGGGCCACATCACATTTACAAATATCACTGGAACTGAGTCAGCGCATTTATACACGCCCACAGGCCCCCAGGAAAGGCACTGGGCCACCTGTATACTCGTCTTCAGTAGTTAAAGGGTTAAAGAGGGAATTGTGTGTACGGTATTGCCTCGATCTCCCCTAAGTGCTATTTTCTTCATAACAATTTTTTCTATTTTCATTTTATTTCAGAGTATCATGGGCCACAAAAAATTACGGGCTGCCAGTTTGACACCCCTGCTTTATATGTATATCAGTGAGAAACAGAGCAGTGGCCCCATGAAAAACTGCTCTCCCAAAAAACTTAGAAGAAAATAAAGATGTTTATATTTGCTGGTAATAAGGAAATGTACAAATTTAGACTATGACTCACTTGTTTCACTTCTAAAATTATCAAGAAATAAAACATATGTTGGGACACTAGGTTGACAAGGGTGTGGGGAAACAGGCAATCTCTCACATTTGCTAGTGACAGTGCAAATTAATACAACATATGTCACAATTTTAAACGTACAAAAACCTCTGACCCAGCAAGTCCACATATAGGAATCTATATTACAGATATATTTGCTTTAGTAGCAAATGACATATATATTAGTGTATTAGTTGCAGCATTGTTGTAAAGGCAAAAACTTGAGAGAAATCTGAAGTCTGTCAGGTACTCACTTGTAAAGTAAATCACAGGACACATGTATAAAGGAGTACTCTATAGTCTCTAAAATAAAGAGGGAGACACTATTTTTACTAACATGAGGAAATCTCCAAGATTTATTTTAAAATGAAAAAAGAAAGATGCAGAAATTGTGTAATTTAAATTATCACACAGGCAAAAAAAATAAGTTGTCCTAGTTCCAACCTGCTATTGTCGTGAGCTTTGCCTCCTTATTTGCTCACCAGAATAAACTGCCTTTTTTTCTTTCGGTCTCTGCAATTCCAGCAAATGCCCAGCTTCTGTCTAAACTATGAGGACCAGTATAATCCCTCATTCTAAGCTATCTTTCCTATCTGACCTACCTTAATATAAATCATGTAAATATACCCAGCTGGGCCCCAATGTGTGACAGTCTTGAATGTAGTCAATGCTTATTAAATATTATACTTGTCTACCAGATAAATGGCTGATTGACTTGCAATACCTATTACATGCAAATTATGCAGAAAATATTACTTGAAATAAGTAATTTTCTTTTTTCAAAATGGAAAATATTTTATCATGTGTACTTTTATGATTAAAACATAATTAACATACCTTGAAAATAAATTTATAAAACACACAAACTATAAAAATAACATTTAATTCCTTTAGTGACCTAAATACTATTAATTCAGTGTACGGTACATGTTTTTCTAGGGTTTTATCTACACCTATTAATTTATAAGTTTTGTTTGAAGAGTCCTCCTCTACATACCACAAATTATTCTTACAAACATTTCCAAGTATATGTGCATGCAATAAATAACTTTTGTTTATCTGGAAAAGGTTGGGAGGATTGTCAAGAATTTCAATTCACAAAGTTTACAAAAACATTTCACTGTCCTTGGAGCTCTTTTTAGTTCCCTGACATAAACAAAGCCTTTATTGGTCAGATGAAAAAGCAGCTGAATTCTTATCATGAATCTGATTTTGAAGTAGCCTGCTCTAATTTACTTTCATTTTCACTTATATTAATGGAAAGTAAAGTATCAAATTTTGTCTTGAAACTGACACCAGAATTTTACATTCACAATGAGGTGAAAATAAAGTTTAGATCTTATATACAAAATACTAATCAGACAAGAAGTTGGGGAAAGCAAAAAGGGAAACAGGTAGATTTGGTGAGTTCTTTCCATATTTCTCTCAGATTGAGGGTTGCATATGGCTCCCAAATGTATCGACATACTGGTCATTTTCATGTGGAAGCCTATATTTCTGGTAGCTTGGGTGAGAATCTGAATTTTAGGTCAGATTGTAAATTGCTCAGATTTTCAAAAAACAGTATGTAAATTCAGTTTACTAAGTGTGGTATAAGAGGCAACTATTTTTTAGTTTTTTGGTTTTTATTTTTACCTGTTTTGTGCTCTGCTTTTGAGACAGAACATTTATAGTCAATACCCTAAGTTACCTTTTTATTAGTATAGGAACTTTTGCCATACTTTTTAACCTTTTAAATTAAAGCATAACATAGAAACAAAAAAGTGTTCAGATCAAATGTGTACAGTAGGTTAAACGCACAAAATGAACCCGTCCCTGTAGTTAGTACTATCTCAGTTAAAAATAAGAAAGAACTCCCAAATCACAGAAACATTCTTGTGTCACTTCTAACCATAACTCCTTCATCCTGTTCAGAGACAGCCATCCTCCTTCCTTTTTTCAGAGACTAAGTTTGCCTGCTTGTGAACTTTATATAAATGGAATTGAACAGCGTGTATTCTATTGTACCCAATTTATTTTACTCACCGTTTTGACTGTGAGATTAATTCATGTTGTTTTGTATTCATGTTGTTTGGTTAAAGTGCAGTTTGGTTATTTTCATTACTATTAGATACCGTATTGTACAGTATTTATACCACAGTTTATTTAGCTGTTTTACTGGGGATGGACATTCGGGTTACATTCAGTTTGTAGCTATTTTACAAATCACTGCTATGATCTTTTTCTATATTTTTTATGCACATGTATCCACATTTCTGCCTGACATGCTTATGAGAAAAATGGTCCACTCATAGGGAACTTAAGTTCAGTTTAAGCAGATGATTCCAAACAGTTTTCCTCAGTGTAAGCCAAATCATCTTAAAGCTTATAATGGCTTCTAAAAGAGAAATTAATTTTCTGGAGTCCTACTTGTCTGAAACAATTTGTGTATATTTAATGATTCTACATCATCACCATGGTAAATAACAAATATAGTTGATATTTGTTTAGAAATGATGAAGTCAAGACAACTAGCAAAGTAATGTGTGGAATTAACTTTATCATAAACAGAAATATCTGATTCAAGAGTCTCTGCATAATATCCCAGAAAGCAGGAGGCATAAGATGACTGGAGAGGAGAGAAGAAAAAGAGACAAGACAGGAAAAGAAAGAGACAGGCAAAGAGGTAGAGTGGAACAGAGGATGCTGGCTTTGTCAAACTTTGGTGCTATGTATTGAATATATAATCTTAGCCAAATTGTTCACCACATTAAAAATTAACAGCTCTTCTCAGTTGCAAGACTTCAAGTCCTGCATGTTTGGTCATATCCTATAGTTTGGAAACGATAATTCCTGGGGTAGCTGGCTGGCAACTCACTGACCTAACTAACTCTGGTGTTCAGGTTGAAGCTGGAGCATGTCAAATTACAGGGAAGAAGCTCATCCACAATCCAGTACTTCCTGGGACTTGAACCCTTCGGAGAGAACTTGGGAGGAGCCTGGATCAAGGAATTGAAGGCCCTCTACACTTTCTGGTGTGAGCCTTTTTCTTAGGATGTGCTAATTCTAAGTCCTTTTCATCAACACAAACTCATCTTGAAGAGCTTGGAGGTATAATAATGACAGTAGAAAACGTGTGAACCAATTAATGAGAGAGGAAGTGTCTTCCTGAGTTGACTAGGAGGCAAGATAAATACACATATGGCAAGAAAAACTTATTGAGCTAACAAGCCATTCCAATTTGAGTTCATTTACACTCTTATACACAGCAATAAATAAATAAATAGTAATTACTATGTGTCCAACACTTTAAAGGTGTCACTCATCAATTCTCATGACAAAGGTATGAGATGAAAAACTAAGAGAAAAAGAAGTTAAGTAAATTACTCAAGATCACAGAATGCAATTTGAAAACATGCATCTTGGTTCCAAACCTATGCTATTATGAACTATAGTATCTGCAAGATTTTGTCTTAATATGTGGATTTTGTGAATTTGGCTATGGTGTGCTTAGGTGTTCTTCAGTGTTCTTCTGTCTAATCTACCACACATGCAGCTCTTTAAACTTCTGGATATGTGCTTTCTTGCCTCTCATTAATTTTGAAAAACTATATCTCTCTTTTCTGTCTGTTTTCTACTTTTGATATTTTAATTACATGAACATTAATTTTTTAGATAGTGTTCAGTGGGATATCCTTTGAGAAGCTCTCAGAGGTCTGGTCTGACAATTAAGTTTGCAAACTTGCCACCATGCATTGATGTTGGCAACACTATACTAACAATTCAGCAAGGTTTCATAACCTCGGCTTATCAGTATTTCACGGCTGTGTTCATATCAACACATGGCAGTGTCTTCCTGAGTGTCATTCATTATTGTTGTTGTTTGTCCTTCTGTGCTATCGGGAGAATGTCAGAACTTGAATTAGAGCAAGAAACAAACATTAAATTTCTTGTTAACGTTGACAAGAGTAGAAGTAAAATCAGGGGCATGTTAGTCCAAATTTATAGAGATAATGCCATGAAGACATTGGCAGCACACACATGGATAAAATGTTTTTCTTTTAAGATTTATTTTTATTGTTTTTGACACAGAGAGAGAGAGATATACAGAGACAGAGACAGAGACAGAGAGAAGGGGGAGGGCCCAGAACAGTCTCCATAGTTGCACATCATCAGTTTTTCCACATAGTTTCATTCCACAGGTGGGCGGGGTTGCCCAGGGCAGGAATTGGGCCAGTCTCGCCCTGGGGAGAAATGAACTGGGAGCACTCCCCAGTTCAGCATATGGGTCCGCACAGGCCGGGGCCAGGATTTGATCCTCGGTCCCCGGGGCTGCAAAGTGAGTTCTTAACCCACTGAGCCATCATGGCTTCCCCAAAATGTTTTTCTGAGGGGAGAGAAAGCGTCATTGATGAACAGAGGTCAGGGCAGCCAGTCATGAGCAGCACTGACTAAAATATGGCAAGAAGTTGTCAGATCAAGTAAATATTGATAGAGAAACAGTTAGGGAAATCTGAACTGAAAATCTTGGCATGAGAAAGGTGTGTGCAAAAATGCTCCCGAAAAAATCTCACTGATAAACAAAAGCAAAGGAGAGTCAAAGTTTGCCAAGACCTTTTGGAAAGGCAAGAGATGTTTTTGGGTACATGTTATCACTGTGATGAAACATGAGTGTACCAATACAATCTGAAACAAAGTGTCCAAGTACACAACAGAAGTCAGACAGTTCTCCATGACCAAAAAATTCCATCAGTCCAAATCAAGAGTCAAAACAATGTTCCTCACCTTTTTTAATATTAGAGTAAGGTGACCAGACGTCACGCTTTTGGCTGGACAGTCCCGATTTTTAACAATTTGTCCCGCGTCTCACAGCATTTTAAAAAAGTCCCAATTTTTGGAAAGAATGCACGACAAGCTAGGGAATGGCAGGAGATAGACCAAATGTTTAATCAAGAACCCCCTCCCCCCTCCGGTCAATGGTGTCCCGCTTTACCAATGTTAAAATCTGGTCACCTTATAATTAGAGAGATTGTTCATTGTAAATTTGTACCAACTAGCCAAACAGTCAACCAAGCTGACTATTTGGAAGTGCTGAAAAGGCTGCATAAAAATGTTAAACAGAAACAACCTTAACTTTTGACCAACAACTCATGAGTCTTTCTTCACAACAATGTACTAGCTCACATGGCACTGTCTGTGAGATACTTTTTAGCCAGTAAACAAATAACTGTTTTGGAACATCCTCCCTACTCACCTTATCTGGCCTCCAGTGACTTTTTTCTTTACCGGAAGATAAAAGAAAGATTGAAAGGAAGATGTTGTGATGACATTCAGGACGTCAAGGGTAATACAATAATGGCGCTGATGGCCATTTCAGAAAAAGGAGTTCCAAAATTACTTTAAAGGGTGGACTAGACACTGGCATTGGTGCATAGCTTCCCAAGGGGAGTATTCTGAAAGAGACTGTAAGTGATATTCAGCAATGAGGTATGCAGCACTTTTTCTAGGATGAGTTTGTGAACTTAATTGTCAGACCTCATAAAATAAAACACTCTCTCTCCTAAACACACACACACCTTCAAATTTTAAAATCTGTCAACTTTGATTATACGAATGATCTGATACCCAAGAAATGGTAAAAGGAAGAATTAAACCAAGAATAACGTATTCCCATTTATAAATGGGATCTGAAGAGGCTTTAGAATGAACATTATAGAACCATGAGATCTGAAACTCAAGTTAAAAAAAAGTAAATTTCTTCTAAATAACCCATATATAACTTAACTGGATCAGCCTTGACAACTGTTGCAAATGTGTAAAAGAGGTACTTCTTGATGTATGCCCCAAGAACAGTACACTTACGTATGTCTTCACACCAAAACAGATGCTATAGTCATGGAGGAAACCACACTAAGTTAGGTAACTCTTGTTACCTAACTTATATGGAAGTTGTTTTCCATATAATGTTTCTGGGACAAAGATGGGATGTTTTTTTCACAGCCACGTTTACATGTCACTGCATTGTCCTCCAGGGAAGTAAGAACAGTGTCTTTGATGACTTCTCTGAAGAAAGAATGACCGGGAATTGCTTGTGGTTGCCATCAGTTATGTGGCACATGCTAAGTGTCACCTCATCTAAGAATGGAGGGGTGACAGGAGGCAAAATGGGTTGAACATGAGTGGAGAAGGAGCACAATGGACCTGCCAGAGCCTCCCAGTAAGTGACATAAGAGAAACTGGATTTTTATAAATCATGTAATCCTAGCATTCCAGTGTCTAGGAGGTCTTACCAGAGGCTCTGTCTACCCAAAAATATTCATCCTACAAATTAAAATCTCTGTAATTTCAGCTTTCCCATTGAGTTTTGTGTTCTAAGTGCAGGAAGAACAAACTCGCAAGTACTCTTCCTCTAGTGATGTAATCTTATCCACTTTGTGAGCAATTACACAGCCAACCCACCAAGCAAGTCCCATTGATTATTTTTGTATAATTCTGAAAGTCTAGTGTTTATTGTGTTTATTTCAATGCCTACATCCAAGGTGCTTTTAATTTTGCTTTATTTTTACTGTTTTGTCACAGTGGGCTACGCTTTCCAGTTCTAGGTTGCCCAACTCTATTTTAGGGGCCATTATTCCTTTGTACCTAAATTTTTTTTCTCAGTTGAAGACTTGCACTCAACAAAATTTTGAACTTCAAGTTTGGGCTTCTCTGGAAGGGCTGATATAGCTACAGCTTTATGATGTTCCACTAAGCTCTGTGTACAGCATGTTAAAATAAAATTCTTCCTATCAAAGAATTTCCACTAGTCCCCAGAGCTGAGTATAATTGGTGCCAAATAAACACACTTTCTATGACAAGATGGTAGGTCATCTTTTCTGGAGCTAAATTAATAGAATATGAAAAAAAAGTAATTTCAGTTAAATCTAGTTTCATTTACCTCCACCACTTTAGCAAATCATTTAAATAATTCTTCCTTTACTAATATATCCCACTTTTGTGACTTACACTTATAGAATATATTTTTTATTTTACGTTTTGAGAGAAGGTGAGAGAGAGAAAGAGTCAGTTCTAGGCAGTCTCCACAGTAGTGCATCATTTGCTGTGGTGGGGCTATAATATATCTTCTAAGCTCGTACCAGTCTCCCGAATGACCTGTATCCCCACTGTTCTTCATTTATTCTGTCTCTTGTCCTGCCATCAGAGAAATGGAATCCCAAACATGGCTATGAGAATGCCTACAAATGTTCAAAATCTCTACCTGTATGTTTGGAACATAGTCCATGATTCAGGTCCCAATTGGCTGCATTGGACCTGCTCATTCCTAGTATCTAGTTCTGTACATTTGTCATTTCCTTCCTTTGCTTTAGAATATCTTTTCTCCATCACTCTTTCTTCAAAAGTCATTCTTAACAATCCAACAGAAATGGGACTTCCTCTATGAAGCCACCTATGGGTATAACCCTTCTTAATATAATTAACTACCCCTTTTATGTAGACTAAGCACTTTATTTGTAATGTAATTTTAACACCCACAACTGCTTGCTTTATTTTGTAATATTTGTCACAAACCTGGTATAGAGTGTTTAAAGGTGAGAACCTTTCTTTGTTCATCTTTAAAACTGCAAAGGCTATGGGCCTTGAAATTGTATTTCATGTAAAATGTGCCACCAAGTATTATAGGAAAACAATAGCATTGCCCAATTTAAAAAATACCAAGTAAAGACAATTTATGAAAATTAGCCAACAAATATCATACTTGGTGAAAGTGGAATTAACACTTTAATGTGTTTAAAACCAACTCAGTATATTCTAGATAGCAAAAAAATAGACAATGAAACTAACCTAAATTGCTTCAATAACACAACTCCCATCAATATCCACCCAGAAGCCAACAGACATAGCAAAAGACTGATTTGATTACACAAGTATTGTCCTTAAACTATATACAATAAAATGCATTAAACCTACGTAATTTTTACTAACCTATATAATCTTAATAAATTTATGAATAAAAAAATAAGAAAGTGAATATATTTTACTTCTAAGTTATTGCTTATACTAAAATGTACATATGCTGGGAAGAACCTGAATTATAGAACCAAAAAAACAAAAAAAAACAAAACAAAAAAACAGAGAAAATATTTGTGGCATTTGTCCGCTTTTAAAAATGTGTGGATTGTTATGATTCGTCTGCTCATTTTGAATATTCACTTTTGAATTTCCATTTTTATATTATTACATTTAAGGCAAATACTCAAAACATATACAACTCAGGATCCTTATCATTTCCTATAGATCTACCACAGAAAAGTAAGCGAAAGAATATGCTACAAAATAGTAATTATCCTTGAACTGTAAAATTAGGAATTTTAACAAAGATATTGTTAGTATTGACAAGAGTACTTAAAATGAGACAGAACAATGAAATACTCTAAGCAAAAAATTAACCTCCCTTCCAACCCCGTATAAGTTAAAGTGACCAGACGTCCTGCTTTTAGCAGGACAGTCCCGATTTTTAACAATTTGTCCCGCGTCCCACGGAGTTTTAAAAAAGTCCCGATTTTTGGAAAGAATGCACGACAAGCTAGGGAAGGCAGGAGATAGATCAAAATTTTAATCAAGAACCGCCCCCCCCCCCCCCAACCTCCAGTCAATGGTGTCCCGCTTTACCAATGTTAAAATCTGGTCACCTTAGTATAAGTGCCTCTCAAAAAAGTACCCGGAGACACAGGCTGTTTGTTGACCCCTGTCAGCCTCTGTGCTGTGAGTTCCTGTGAGTCCCAGGAACCTACGCCAGCTGAGGAGGACACCCGCCTGGGATGCCCAAGCCCGGTGCGGAGGAGCCGAGGATCGTCCACCTCGTTTCGCCCCCGCACTCGGGCCTCTCGTCGCCGTTAGAAAATATAACTCTTATGAGTAAGACCAGGAGAAATGCATGTCCTTTCGATTTGGATCCTCCTCAACCCGCCCCATTCACAGCTTGGCTGTAACGTGCGGCTCGCTTTTAAGCTTCTAAGGAGATCGGTCAGCATCAGGAGGAGCGGATGAGAGGCGAGCAAGGTCTGCTGAGCACCTGTGCCCTCGCTGCAGCGCCCGAGACGAGTAAGTTCACTCCTGAACTTGGTCTTCCTTGCTCGCGCTCCTTAACCAGCAGCAGCGCCGCGTGCCTCGGGAGGCGCAGGCTCCGCGCTGGCGGGCGGGGAGGCGGCGGGCGGGCCCGGTGCTGCTTGGCCCCCCGGACGCTTTGCTCCGTCCCGGCAGCCCGGCGGCTCGCTTTTGATCCGAAAGGGCTGCGAGTTGACAGCCTGCCTGCACAAGGTGGCACAGAGACCCCGCCTGGGAGGAGTGCATCCTAGCCGCCTGCCGGAGGGGCTGAAGTCCGTGCCCTGGGGGAGCACGCCTGCCCCCTCGCAGAGGCGCCGGTGAGGGTGCTTCCTCCGGCTCCCGCCCAGCCAGACGTCTCCCCTTGGACAATGGAGAAACCGAGAGAAAAGATGTTCCTCAGCGTACACGCTAAATAGTCAAACATCCTTTCTTGTATTGACCATGTTTAATATTCCGAAGATTTTACAAAGTGGAATTTATATGAAATAATTTATTCTCATTCCCATTAATCAACTGTTAGAAATAGCTATGATGTCTAAGCCTGTTTTTTATTCTGTATTGTTTCCAAATGTATACTGCCTACTAACAACAACAAAAAATCACATGAATTTCTTCTGTTTTCATTTCAGGTTCAGTTTTTGCTCCATTTCTTTGTGAGAGGGGAAAAAGAAAGCTTAGTTTGTTTTTTTATTTTCATAAACTAGCAACAGAAAAGTGGGAGTTGGCAAAGGAGCGAAGAGTGAGAACTGGGAGTTTGTTCTTGGACACACTGATCTGAGTAGATGTGCAACAAATGCTAATTCATCAAGTTTCTTTTGCATGTAATTGAGTTAAGCTTAAAACCTCTCTGTGATTCAAAATGGTCTCTGAGCAAGAGATAGGTAAGGGACCATGTAGCCTGAGAGTCTGGATTTCAGGATTCAGTAGCTGACTTTAGTTCTAGGAAAACACAGCTTCTCTATTTGGAGCAGTGGTAGCTGTGAGGTGACAGCATGTCACTCACCTGGACAGTAGAGAAAAAAGAGAAAAATTGACTTGAGAATGGAAAGGAGATTGGGGCTCTTTAAAGGGAGAGTAGGGGTAGTAGAAGCAGTTTCTTCATCCAGGAGCTCAATGTTTCTCATTGTAATATGCATTAGGATGGACTCATCACTGTTTCTCAACCCTGGCTCCACGTTAGATTTGATTCACTTTGTAGGACAGTAAGAAATTACTGAGGCCTTGATCAAAGCAGATGGGCCAGCCCACTGAAAGGATGTCTTATCAGGGAGTAACGAAATGTTCAAGGATGAAGGCTGTTGCTCTTAGCTAAGGTATGCAACTGTAAGGCTTAAACTCTGCATGACACCAATAGAATTGTGCACTCGGCACCCCTCCCCTCTGTTTGAATTGTGAATAAAAGGAAAAACTTGGTGTAAGTCAGGGCTTGTTGCTCCTGGATGAAACCGGGGTGGCAGCCCAGATTCGAATCTGCTAATAAAATCTCCCTCACCAATTGGCAGAAGAGGGTCTGATTCCACCAAATTTTCTGTGTCGTGGCTGTCTGTCTCGCGGGTG
>PVKE010014170.1:0-35380 GCA_004027555.1 Craseonycteris thonglongyai | reverse complement strand
TCCAAGAGTGAGTGTTCTGAAAGACAGAAAGTAGAAGCTCTTTTTCTCTTAAGCCCAAGCTTCTAAACTGGCAATGTTACTTCCACTGAATTCTGTTGCTCAAATCAGTCACAGGATCTACCTATATTCAAGGAGCAGAAGCATAGACTCTTGTCTTAGTCTGCTTAGGGTGCTATAACAAAACACCATAGACTGGGTGGCTTAAACAACAGACATTTGTTTCTCATAGTTCTGGGGCTAGAAAGCCCAAGATCAAGATACCACCTTATGTGGCTCATGATAAGAACCCTCCTCCTGGCTTGCAGACAGCTTCGTTCTCACTGTGTTCTCAGTTGGTGAAGAGAGAGAGAGAAACACTGGCCTCTCTCCTCCTCCTCCTCCTCCTCCTCCTCCCTCATCTAAGGACACCATCATGAGGGCTTCATGGACATCACAGCCATCTCATGACCTCATCTAAACCTAATTACCTCCCAAAGGCTCTGCCTCCAAATACCATCACGTTGGGGTTTAGTGCCCCAGTGTATGAATTTTGGAGGGACACAGGCATTCAGTCCATAATAAGTCTATTACAAATAAAGATGTTTGACCATTCATTTCCAAGTGTTTGTATGGGCATCTGTTTTTACTTCTCTTGGGTGAATATCTAGGAGTGGGATTGCTAGGTCATATGCTAGTTGCATATGTAATTTTTTAAGAAACTGACAAATGTTTTCCAAAATTTGTGCACAATATTTTATTCCTACCAGTAATGTATGAGAGTTCCAACTGCTTCATATATTTACCAACACTTATATCATCAATCTTTGTAATTTTAGCCATTCTTTGAGATGTGTATTGGTATTTTATTGTGATTTTAATTAATTAACATGTGCTTTCCCTGACAAAGACCTGAAGGAAGTGAGAGATGAAGCCATGAAAATGTTTTTGGGAAAAGTAGTACAGAATCTCTGAATTGGAAAAATGCTCAGTTTTCAAAAACAGCAAGGTAAGTATAATGCAGAGGGAAAGCAGAAGAGAAGAGGTAAGAGAGATGTCAGGGAGACCAGACCATGTACGGTTTTGTAGGCTGAGGAAGGACTTCTGGGTGAGATGGGAGCCATTAGAAGATTTTGAGTAAAAGAGTGATGTGATTCAGTCACATTTTGTCACACGTTTAAAGGATTATTCTGGCTGTGGTGTGGAAAGTAGATTGTGAAGACAAGAGCAGAAGCAGACAGACAAAATAGGCTGCTGGCAGTCATGCACGTGAAAGGTGATGGAGGCTCCAGCCAATGCAGGTGGTGAGAAATGAATGCCATCTTTCTTGCCCTTAACTGAGTTTTACTTGTTTCCTGGTGGCTCTTGACTCTCAGAAACCTGTTGCTGACCAATAAGTGCATCCAGATGCTACTTGAGACATTCATGGTCTCAGATGAGGCGCTTCTGGGTTAAGGAAAATATCTAATCAGAGCAACAGCTCTGTGCTGTCTGACTTACCAGGATGCATTTAGCTTAATATAGATGAAAAATGAAAGACTTTAATGAGCCATGGCAGAGCCTCGAGCCTCTAATAAATCTGAGTATGATTACTCTTCCAACAGCGGAATTATGCTGAGACTTCAGACCAAATTGCATTAACTGTTGCTTCCATGTACACAATAAAAAATAGAAGCATGAGTCACATCCCCAATTTAAAAAGTAGTATCTTTTAAAACTGTAGTTAAAGGCTACAGTAATATATCCAGCTGGACCTCAAGTACTGATCCTCTGTGTGAATTACCATGGTCACTTGCTTTTGAGTGATCAGAGATTTAATTTGATTGTTGATATAAAGCTTCTAAGAGACTGAAGGAGGGTCCTGGATTGACTGAGAGTGTATGTGGCCCAAAACAGAAGCCACGTTGGTGTATCCTTGTGGAAACCAGAGTCTAAAAAGGATGTCCTGAGATGTCAAGTGGTTTAACTGAGATGCCATGCTCAATACCAGGGTACCCAGGAAGAAGCTGGATCATCAATAACCAAGACAGTGTAGACATTAACTCGATGGAGCAAATGCCTAGATTCTGCTACTTACTAGCTGGGGTAACTTACTTAATCTTTTTGTATCTTCATTAAATGAGTTAAAATGTATAAAGAACATAAAATAGTGCCTAGAATTCTGTGTTATTATGTGAAAATAAAAACATAACCAAGGAAAATAAAACGATAATATAAATCAAGAAGCTACCAAGAAATCAGATTGGAAAGAACCTGATGTTTTACAAGGTGAGGTCCCAAGACTAATTCTCCCTGGTTAAAACCTGCCTGGATAGTGGACCCCAATAAAACCCCCATCCCAATCCCCAGAGACATACCGGTACATGACACAGGGACTCTGTGGATGTGATTAAGTTAAGGATCTTGATATGGGAAAAATATTTTGCATTATCCAGGTGAGCCCAAGAATGGAAGAGGAGGAAGAGAAAATTGTAATCGAAGAAGGGATTTTCAGAGGTGAGACTTTAGAAGGCTAAGTTAGGTACGACCTCTCCTACAAATAACTGAATTAAGTCACTTTGGAAATACTGAGGTGACTGGAGGTTCCTGGATTTGCTGAAAATCTATCATTTTTCAGATATGGTTTTCCATGCTAGGATATACTGCGCACATGTCCCTGCCCTCATGGAGGGCACTACGTGTTCCCAGTATTAGAAGAGAACATGGATGTGGAACTCCTTTAGGATAATACCAGAATAGTCTGGACAGGAAGACATGAAGTAAATAGAAGGTTTTGGTGAAGATGGGAAACTGGAATATGTCAGTGGCATAAATTTTGAAAGAGAAAATACTGTTGAGAGAAGGCAGTGGAGAAAGTGGTAACAGGGTGGTAGGAAATAGCTACCCCTTCCTCTTTCTGCCTTGTTAAGTGGGAGAGAAAATGTGTCTTCACTATAAAGAACTTTAGGAGATGATGTGATATTGGGAGTAACCAAAGTGTGTTCAGTGTAGAAGGACCTAATTCAGATGTCTTGGGAAGGCTGAGGTAAGAGTACAACTTTGGAAATAGATCGCATGACTTCAAGTCTAGATATCTATGTAACCTTGGGCAAGTTACTTAACCTTTCTAAGCCTTAGTTTTCTTTGTCTCCAAAATAGAAATAACTCAGAGGATTTTTGTGAAGATAAATATAAGATATATGTAAAACATTTAGCACAGTGTGTGGTGGGCCTTCATACTTAGTGATTCTCAAAGACCTCATGTCTTTACTTTCCTCCTTTCCGGGTTTAATATTATGGTCAATCATTATGCACACTTCTTTGCATGTATTCTACATCCTTGCACCTTTCTTTCTTTTTTTTTTTTAAGATTTACATTTTTTTTTTAAGATTTATTTTATTGTTTTTGACAGGGAGAGAGACACAGAGAACAGAGAGAAGGGGAGGGCCCAGTGCAATCTCCATAGTTGTATGTCATTAGTTTTCCACATAGTTTCATTCCACAGGTGGGCATGGGGCCACATAAGGGGCCTGGTTCAGCATATGGCTCTGCAAGAGCTGGGGCCTGGACTGGGACTCGATCCTCAGATCCCGGAGCTGCAATGTGAGCACTCAACCTGCTGAGCCATCACGGCTTCTCCCTTTGCTCCTTTCTTGCTGTGTTAACACTACTTAAACTTACCTTTCCATTTTTTTCTTGTCATGTACCCATTAAGCTAGATTTGTCTGAAGAAAAATATTCAATCATGATCACCAGGCTCACTTTGCATTTATGACCACAAAGGAACACTTAATGCCTGGTATTACATGCATATCTCCCTATATCATTTGCCTTCCCAATCTCTTAAATGAGTATTTCATCCATTCTTTCTCAAACTTTTTGCACCTCCTACCTACCCTATTTTTATTCTCACCTGATAATATTGTTTATCATTTCCTTGAGAACATTGAAGAAAGCAGAAAACTTTCACAAACTTCTACCAACTCTACTTACCTCCCAATATTCCTACCTAGGGTTCTAGTTACTAAATCTATGTAACAACTTACCCAAAAGTTTGTGGCTTAAAAAAACTGACAACACTTATTTTGCTCACAAATGAGCAATTTGGGCAAGGCTTGGCAGAGATAAGTTTTTGTCTGCTCTAATTGCTGTCACCAGGATGGCTTGAAGACTAGGGCCTGGAATGTCCTTAAGGCACACTCACTCACATGTCTAGGGTTGCTGCTGGCTATCAGCTAGGATCTTAGCTGGGACTGTCAGCTGGAACATTACTCATGGCCTCTCTCCAATGCTGTCTCAACTTTCATGCCTTAGCCACTGTAGCCAGGCAACATCACTTCTACCACTTTCTATGGTTAAGAAGTGAATAAGTCACTGAGACTGCCCTATATTCAAGTGGAGGGGAATTAAACTCCACCTGTTATCGGTGGTAAAGTTCTAGATAAATATCTGGGACTGGAAATATTGCTGTGGCCCCTTTTGGAAAATACAACCTCCTTTCTCTCCTGTTTCTTTAAATGAATGGTCTATGCTCCTGTCAATGGCCAGACCCTTCACTTGAGCACTAGGCCCTATCCCCTCTTACCCACTCAAGGAAATTCTTACCTCCTTTTTCTGCATTACCTATTTTACCCTCTCTACTGGACCAGTCCTTTCAACATAGCAACATGCTATGATGTCTTCTATCTGATAAAAATTCTCCCCTAGCTTCATGTAACAGTCTTTTTTCTTTTTCTTTTCTTTTTTCTTTCTTTTTTCTATGTAACAGTCTTAAAGTGAGTAGTCCAGGGCTTCTGTGGCAGCTCTATTTTCTTTGGATGAGGTTCAGATAGTGGAAAGAAAAAAAAAAATCAAAGGCAAAAAGCCTCAACTTTAAGGACATTACTGGATGTTGCATATTTGCTTTCTGTTATGGCTGGAACTTAGGCATATCTAGATGAAAGAGAGGCTGGGAAAGTAGGGGGGTAAACCTTAGTTTGCAAAGATGTATGTACCCCATTGTTCATTGCAGCACTGTTCACAGTGGCCAAGTCGTGGAAACAACCAAAGTGCCCTTTGATAGGTGACTGGATAAAGAAGTAGTACGTTTACACAATAAAATACTACTCAGCGATAAGAAAAGATAAAATACAGCCATTTGTGACAACGTGGATGGACCTTGAGATCATCATATTAAGCGAGATAAGTCAGACTGAAAAAATCAAGAACCTTATGACTTCATTTATAGGTGGAATATAAAACTGAAAGTAATAAAGACATAAAACTCATGGACACAAGCAATAGTTTAGTGGTTACCTGAGGGTAAGGGTAGGGGGTTGGGGGGGTATGGAGGGGGCATCAAATATATGGTGATGGAAAAAGAACTGACTCTGGGTGGTAAGCACATAATGCAATACATAGATGATATAATGTAGAATTGTACACCTGGAACCTATGTAATTTTTACCAACCAATGTCACCCCAATAAATTTAACAATTAATGAGAGAGAGAGAGAGAGGAAGGAAGGATGGAAGGAAGGAAGGAAGGAAGGAAGGGAGGAAGGGAGGAAGGAAAAGTTAGTAAGTAGTGGGCAATTGTGGGCCCAGACAAAACAGGGAAGGGAGGTGAAGTTTAATAACTAAAGGAAACAAATGGAGAATGGGTACTGGAGGAAAGTAAGAAGTGTCTTCCACAGTTCCTCACCTCTTTTAAGCCTTTACTCAAATGTCACCTCTCGTTGAAGTCTTATCTTACTACTCTATTTCACACTGCAATCCTCCTCAAGTCCAGCCGCACTCCCAATCTTCCTTCCTTGCTTTTCTCAAGCATTTATTGCCTCTTACAATACTATTTGCTTTACTTTTTAAACGTACTTTATTGTTTATCTACTTCTACTAGAATTTAAACACCAGAAAAGCAGGGATTTGTTGACTGTTGTGTACACTATTGTGTCTCTGGCACCTAGAACAGTGCTTGGCACAAAGTAGGTGCTCAATACATATCTTCTGAATAAAAGAATGGCACAATGGTGAGCATTCAGTTACAGTTGCTGTTATCATTACTATCATCTTCTGTGAGAAGGAATGGTTGTGGTTGTGAGGACATGCTTGGGACAGTAATTGTTAATAAAAGAATCTAGGATGGCTAGCAGACAGTGACATTAGTGAAAAAGAAGTGGCAGAAAGATAAAAAAATGAGCTTTTTGGAGGCTTGTGAAACTGTTGGCACCAAATTTCCAGTTAGAGATTCCGTGAACACGTTGGTCTGTGTAAATCTACCTCCACGTCCTTTACTCTCCACTAGTGGTTATGGACAATTCATAACATTTATGGTCACCAAGGAACCATATCCATTTTGTTAGCATACTTACTCCAGTAAAGTTTGTAGAAAGGATGATGTTTTACAAGTAAATATTATTTTCCTTTTGTTTCATGATCATATCAGAATTCTCTTCCTTTAAGGAATATTTTGACCACTCAGAACAATAAGAAACATTAAAAATTACACTAGAGAAGTCCCCAGCTCCAATGTCTATGCTTTGGGATTCTAGAATAGCTCAAACTTGATTTTTTTAATTGTGTTTTTAGAATTTTTAGTTATGGTTCCTTGAGTATATTTGAATTGGTCCTGGTTTTGTTGATACTAGCTTTGAACTAGATATTACAATGAGATTTCAGAATGTTTCAAGAAAAAAATATAGATGAATTTTCTGTCAAAACGTTAACAAGATATTTGTAATATTCAAAGGAGATCATGATTTTTACACGATTCATTTTTTTTTTTTAAGATTTGTTTTTATTGTTTTTGATAGAGAGACAGAGACAGAGAGAAGGGGGAGGGCCCAGGACAGTCTCCATAGTTGCACATCATCGGTTTTTCCACATAGTTTCATTCCACAGGTGGGCGGGGCTGCGCAGGGCAGGAACTGGGCAGGGGTCTCACCCGGGTGAGAACTGAACTGGGGGCACTCCCCAGCTCAGCACATGGGTCCACACGGGCCGGGGCCGGGATTCGATCCTCGGTCCCCAGGGCTGCAAAGTGAGCGCCTAACCCACTGAGCCATCCCGGCTTCCCAGAGATCATGATTTTTAGATGCAGTAAGTATAAACGAAAATAAAGTTCTGAGTTTTTTTTATGTAATTAACAAACCCTTATATGTTCTAAGTACTTCACATATATTTTCACTTAATCCTCATAATCTGAAGGATAGAAATAGTTTACAGATGAGGAAAATTTAGGCACAGAGATAAAATTTGACAGAGGGCTCATACCTGGAGGGTGAATCTGAGATTTCAACTCAGTGGTCGCACACCAGAGTCTGTACCCCTAAGCTGGCTAAGTGAGAGAGATGGTTTAGGATTGTCTCTCCTGCTTTACTCACTATTTCCATCAGACCTCCTCTACCCTCACTCCTAACCACCTCACAGAAATAGCACTACCTACTGTTTTAACAAGGTTGTTTTTCACTAACATCAAACTGCTTTAGTACACCTACTCTTACATATCAGATAACTCTGGAAAGCTTGTTTTTGGCCCTCTCCCCACTGTCTGAACTCACTAATGTATTTGCAGACAGCTGGTGAACCCAGTACAATCTGATGCAGTGACTTTGACTGAAAGAAAATGGTAGCTCCTATACTAAGGGCTGCCTTGTTCCTTCAGTTCTTTCAAGGCGGCCCAGATGTCTGTTGGCAAATTCCTCTATTTGGCAATTAGCTTCTATTTAACAAAGATCAATACATTTGTCAATGGTGCCTGTGCTGACTACTCAGTTCCTAATTTCAGAAGGTTTGTTTATGGGTTAGCTGATGGCTGGCTTGTTGAATGTGGCAAAGGGCCAATCTTTTTTCTGTAATATGTGTAGTAGGGGATGTGGGGCCTCCCTTTGGCATCAACAGCCATGAAGTCAGAGACAACCTTCCCCTATGTGAAAAATTGGAAGAAGAAGAAAGTAGGGATATGATTCCGTTTCTTAAATTGATTTTATGACTTACATTCTGTGGTCCCAACATTTATAACTTATGTAAATCAATGAAGACCAATTATATAACAAGTTCAAAAGAGATGTGTGCTCTCTGCTGAAATTTATATTTGATGCACGATGTTTAAATAAAGTTTCCACAACATTATTTCTTGGGGCTTTTGTTTTTGTTGTTGTTTTTCAACTGTGCAGCATGGTCTTGTATACAAAGATGCATAACTAAGTTTTTTGAAGCTGAATTTTCTATGGAAACTGTCCAGTGCTCCCCCAATTCACAGGCATTTTATCTGACAGTCTTTTTTTCCTCCAGATAATGGCTGGCAGCAACCCATCGCATGGAGGTTATATGCTGCACTTTTGAAAAAGTCTTGAATGGAGCCATTGTTCCCCTGAGATGGTCTGTGCGTTTCACTAAACAGAGAGCAGGGTGTAAAAAAGGCACCTTGTGTGCAACTGTTGGCGAGGTTGGGGAGTGAATTAAAATCTCCAGAAAGTCTGGGCAGTGCTGTTCAGAGGAGCAATGAACCCTCTGGAAGCACTGTTAGCTCAGACATTCCAAAGTGGTGAGGCAGCCTCAGGGACACGGCTCCCTCCAGTCTCATTTGGAGAGGGAGAGAGGGGGCAAGCAAAGGACAGTGATATGGTCCTGTGCTCTTTGCAGAGATTTGGGGAAGGTGCCCTTTTCCAGAGATGGGGTGATGTTGATGATCACACTCAGATAACTTTTCCTGTCCAGTGGACCTAGACTTGCCTTGAGTAATAATGGTGCAATGACTCATTTGGAGGATTCGATGTTAACTGCTTGTGCATCCACCAGTTTGTAACAATCTAATTCCAATGAGCCTAATTTAAAAATATATATACAAGTCTTTGAGGACTCTAGGTTATTATGTTTGCTATTACTAGATTCACTAAATGCAATATAAGACCATAATATAAAATTGTGTATTAAATAAACAGCCTACCTTGTTTATTGTCAGTGATGCTTCTGTTTTCCTGGCTACTCCATTCACCTGTCCAGTGAAGTCTCAGGGGTTGAAGGACATGGCCACTTCCAATTGCTCTAGCACTCAGATCTCAAGCTTAACGAACAAGGTTTCCTCAGAGTCCTCTGCAGAAACCATTTCAAAACCAGCTAACAAGGGAGGAGGTAATGTTGATTTTCATTAAAATTCTAGTGGTCAGAAAACAACAAAACAGTTTAATGACTATGCTGCAGACTTTTTCTCATAGGCAGAGTTCTTTCATGTCCCCCTGTGTATTCTTGTTTCAACCACTCCTGTGCCCTGGGAGGCTCAAAAGAAGGGAGTTCACTTTTAAGAGTGGCCTGAAAGAAAGGGTCAAACTTGAGCACGAGCAAAGTGTGTGGGATGAGTGGTGATGCTCCACGTAGAGGTTCAGGCTAAGGAGGTAAGGAGTTGGAGTGGAAGGGATGTTGGGTAGTCCATATGAACAGACAAGTTGGGTTTCTACTACAGTCATAGAGAGTTAAGTTTGGAAGGCCAGTGAGGGTTTCTGTGCAGATTAAAGTTGCAGAAGAGAAAGAATAATATGGCTGCGGTGTGAGGGATGATTCAGTTCAAGGAGATGACAGATTATGGGGGAAGGGGGAATATGGGCCATAAAAATTGGCCCTGACTGAATGTAGGAGGAGCGGTCAGACTTAAGGAAGGGTCATTTGTCCAGTAGAATAAAGAAGGACAAGGGACCAGTTCATGGGAAAGGGATGGGGGTGATAATTTGATTTTTCTTCAGGTCTCTGGCTCTCCTGACTGCCAACTGAATATAAAAACCACCCCAGGGGCTAGGGAAAGCTCTGTGTAGAGTCTGTAGTTTCTGGCAGTGGTGGCGAACATCTCCTAGTTTGCTTTAGTAATGATAGAGCTTTGGATCTGGAGTCCACAGATCTAGGTGGCCACTATTAGCAGCAAAAGGAATATCTCCAGAGCCAATGAATGTACTGGGCACACTGTGGTCGTCAACAAATATTTGCTAAAAAGAATGAATGACAAAACGGATTAAAGGCTTCGGGCTGTCATTTACCAGAGTAACTTTAGTGAACTAATTTAACCGTCACGAGCCTCAGTTTCTCTGTCAAACAGGGACGAGCCCCTGGGGATGGACGTGAGCTTAACTTCCCCCAGCCTGAGGTGACCAGAGTTCCGGCCCTCCTCAGAACCCGGCGTCCAGGCAGCGTCCTCCTCAGTTCCCACCTGGGCCTGGGTCAAGGATGGCCCCCGGGGCCTTTGGCCGGGCCGGGGTCGCGCTGCCAGCGACCAGGTGCGGGTGGCAGCCGAGTCCGCCCCTCGCACCCGCCTTCCCCGCGCTGCCCGCGGCCGGGGGCGGGCCCGCCTCAGGCCGCTCCCCCGGCCGCCCCGAGGCCCGCAGTGGCGCTCGCGGCCTCTCACTCGGGGCGGGCGAGTTCTGGGAAAGCCCGGCCCAGGGCGGGGGCCTCGCCGCCGCCCGCAGCGCCGTCCGGGCAGTGAGCAGAGCTCGGCGGGCGCGCGGCGAGCGAGCAGCGCCCGACTGGGCGCACACGAGAGCGCGGGGCGCGCGGGCGGGCGGCGCGGGCCGCCGACTGCTGAGGCTCGCGGGCGGGCGCGGCGGCGGGCGGCGCGCCCCGGGCTCTGCCTCCCGGGGCACTTGCCTGCCTCTGGCGCTCTCCTGGCAGCCGCTCTGCCGCTGACACACAGTAGCGGGGACACTCGACGCCGCTAGCGACAGGCGCGTCCCGGGGCGGGGGACGCTGCACTTGGAGACTCCGGCGCGACTGAGCAGACGAGGAAAGGTGAGGAAACGCCTGTAGTTCGGTTCTTGCGGCTTGCAGAAGGGGAGAGGTGGGCTTTGAATCCTGGAATCCAGTGGGTCCGCCAAGGGAAGTCGCCTAACTCTGCGTACCTGTGGAAGTGTGTCCCCGCTCCCGGCGACACCCCCTCCCCCACCGGACCCCCGACCTGAGGAGAACTGAGGCAGGCGAAAACCGAGGGAATGCAGGCCAGCCCTCCGCGTGGGCTGGAGAGCACCGTGCAAGTGCCTCCTTCTTCCTCAGATGTTTGCCTCAGGTCCCCATGTCATTTGTGTGCACAGTGTGGAGGTGGCCAGTACAGAAAAAGAAAAGTCTGCGATCTTTTGGGGGCAGCACCTAGCAACAGTATTTCAAGGAAGGCGCTCAAAGAGATTGTTTCTAGAGAGGTTTATCTACATGAAGTCCTAGAAAATACAACACTGGACGGGGTCTCACTTTAAGTGGTAACTAGAAGTATGGCTGTGTCTTTTTCCCTCAAAGTCCTCTAATGGTATATGATCATGAATAACCTACAGCTAGAAGTCCTCCGTGGTGGCTAATGTTAAACGCACTGTGTAAATTTGTGTTTTTTTCCCCCACTTGTCTGGTACTTAAGCCAGGAGACCCTTGGTTCAACTGACTCAACCAGTTATTCAGTGTAAGAGAAATTAATCATTTCAAGATTTATCAGCATAATTTTAAATACTGAGCTCCCTGATTAGATGTTAAATAGGATTCACTTCATCAGAAAGTTTTATTTGCACATGGTTCATCATTTTAATTGCGCTATGCAGAATTTGCTGGTAGGTCACTTAGGTCCCTGAAAGATTGGCACATTTTCTTGTTTCTCTTAGGAACCCCTGGTAGGGATAGGGTGGGGTCACTGCCACAGAATGGGCAGCAGAGGCCAAGAATGCTGTACCTCACCAGGGAGGATTCTTGAGAGTCTGCCTTGGGAGGTGAATGCAGGTGACCCTGTAGATAACTGTACAGGGGCCCAATTGTCATTGGGGGAGAAGAAGGGAAGGTGGACTATCTCTGGACACAGTATGCAGCCATGTCTTCACAAATACTTTCTGAAAAACGCCTTATGATACTGTCATATAGAACAGAGGCCCCCAACTTTTTTGGCACCAGGGACTGGTTTTGTGGAACACAATTTTTCCACAGACTGGGGGTGTAAGGGGGATGGTTTCAGGATGATTCTAGCATGGTACATTTATTGTGCATTCCTGCTGTGTGGCCCCATTCCTAATAGGCCACGGACCAGTGCCAGTTCGTGGCCTGGGAGTTGGGGGCCCATGATCTAGAATATCCTTTCCTCTTCCCGAATGCTTTTCTTGCCCCATTTCACCACTCTAAATCTGAACCAGTCTTCAGACTGGGTTTTATTGCTGCACTGAAGCCCTCCCTGATACCCTAGCCCCAAATAGTCAACCTTCCCCTGTACTGATGCCTGCAGCCCTTGACCGCCCCAGCCTTTCTTCTGTTTGCCTTCTTTGAGAGTTATGTATGTAGACATCTCATTTTCTCTACTAAAGACATTAACTGTGGCTTTCTTGGCACAGTACTTGTACCTAGAAGGCCTTCTAGAAATCATTATGGGCTAGTATTAAATGTGAAGACTTTGGCTCTTCAACACAAATCTCTGCTGTAGAGAACAGAAAAAAAGCATAATATTTATTATTCTCATTGTCTTCCATTTACAGCCCCGCAGGGGAAATTTTTCATTTACCCAGGAACTGTGCATAATTATCATCTTTGGTCCATGCCTTGGGACCAAGTAAGTAAGCAGTGAGGTTGAACTGGAGGGATGTTCTTCCAGTCTTTCTAGTAACATAAGCTCCTTGGATGTGCTCCAAGGTTGACCTGTGTCATTAAAAATTCTTTGCTCAAGTGAGTTGTGGTGAAGTTAGATTCCAATGAAGGTGGTTGATTTTCTTTTTCTATTTGCAACTTTCCTTTAGTCACAGTCTTCTCTGGGTTTTTGTTGTATACTTAATAAAAATTTATTTTATGTGCAATTTGCTATCTACAAAATTCTAAATAAATAAAGGAATATTAAAAAGGATTGTAGGGAAGCTGGGATGGCTCAGCGGGTTAAGCACTTGCTTTGTAGCCCCGGGGACCGAGGATCAAATCCCAGGCCTGGCTCATGCAGACCCACATGCTGAACTGGGGTGTGACCCCAGTTCAGTTCTTGCCGGGGCCTATGCGGGAGGCTCCCGGCCCAGTTCCTGCCCTGCGCAGCCCTGTGCCCACCTGTGGAATAAAACTATATGGAAAAACCGATGATGTGCAACTATGGAGACTGCTCTGGGTCCTCCCCCTTCTCTCTGTCTCTCTCTGTCTGTCGCTCTCTCTGTCAGAGCACAATAAAATAAATCTTAAAAAAAAAAAAAAAAGGATTGTGCATGATATTTTCTAAAGCAGAGAACAAGAAACATTTCCCATGCCTGGGCAAGAGGAGATATGTGCACAGAACAAGACTACCCTTCGCATGTATGTGTGTTGTCAGTCCCAGCCTTCCACACACACCTGGCTGGCAAGCAGCCTATATAGGACAACAACTGCTTCAGTCAGGGCTCCTTCTCTCTCTTCCTGGGCTGCATCTACTGAGAGTGTTGGGGGTGGGGTGGTCCAGGGGAAACACAACAACTTAGAGCTTCTGGGTTCAGAAGGAAAGGCAGGGAAGAAGCCAGAAAAAGTAGTGATATAGCTTAGCATGCAAATTTGTTTGATCAAGTTGCTTTCCTCCTGACATTTGGTTGAGATCTTGGCATTGAGTAGGAATTTGGTTGGGGAGAGGGAAGTGGGAATTTGGGTGGAGAGAGGGGAGACAGGTGATTGGAGAACATGGTACCCCTGTAGAAAGGCTGGAAGGTATTGATGGGGACCTAGTGAAGCATGTAGCCCACTTATGCGAGGTCCCCAAGGGGAGAGTTAGAGATGGAATATTGGGAGTAGAGAATGAAGATGTCAAAGATACACTTTGCATTGGGTCAACCATAAGGCCTAGAAAGTAAGAGAAACTCTTTAATATCTTGTGGTCCTTTCTGCTCCCAGGACACAGAACTCAGGCTTGTTTTTATTAATGCTATAATTATCTGTGTTATGGCTTAAATAGGTTTTCATGGGTCAGATTGGAACCCAACTTTCTACAGCTGTGCTGCCCAGTTCCCAAGTGTGGTAGCCACAAGCCACACACAGCTATTTACATTTAGATTTAAATTGGTTAGAATTAAGTGAAATGAACTAGCTACATTTCAAGTGCTCAATAGTTACATGTGGCTAGTTGCTACTATGTTGGACAATGAAGATGTAGAAATCTCAGAAATCCTGCCCTGAAATATTGTTCTAAAAGGGCTAATGCCTATCAATCTCCAGGGTGCTGAATTCCAAACCAAATTTAGTCATAAATTAAAATTTTCCTGTTCATAGTCCCCTAACAAGTCTATTTAGATGAAAATAATAATAGTATTAATAGTTGCTAATATTTATATAATGCTTACTACATGCGAGGCAGTGTTCTAAGCACTTTACATCTATTAATTTATTTAATCCTAACAACAACATTAGGCAGTAAGTATGAGAGATATGTTATCCCTTGCCTGCAATTCCAAATTTAAAAAGTTCTGAAAACTGGTTTTCATAAGCTTGGCTACAAAATTTGATCTGAGCTGACCTGTGATTATTACATTCTTTACTTTTCTCACCTGATGAGAACTATTCATGAATTTTTGTTTCAGAAATAATATTAATAGATATGTTTGTTTGCCATGGACCCCACCTACAATATTATGTAATATATGGCACATGTACCGTCTTACCATTACAAAAGCCAAAAAACTTCTGATTTTGCACATGGGAGGATGGCCTCCTTTATTATGCCCATTTTAAAGATGAGAAAATTGAGGAACTAAAAGGTTAAGTAACTTACATGAAGTCATGGCAAGAAAGTGCTAGAGCCAGGATTCAGTCAGAGCAGGCTGGCTCCAGATCCCATTCAAATGACTTTTTGGCTGGGTGAAACCAAATATAATAGCTTTAATTCATCTGATCAGAAAGCTTCAGATAGAGCTATGACTAAATTGTTTCACAGTTGAGGTTTCAAAGTGCTATGAATAGTTAAGTCACTATAATAGGTATGCTCAGCAGTTGTTTATCTTGCCTCTATCCACCTTGTGCCAATCACAGTTGGTTTTGAGCCTTGCACTGTGCAAGTACTGGTAGGTAAGAGGTCATTCATTGTGGGCATTGGTAAAACTACTGGCCCTGTTGAAACCTGCAGCACATGGGGGCTTGTATACTCATAACTGTTGTGGAATAGAAGGCAGGGGATTGTTTGTTCTGGTGTATACTGACTGCTGAGCTGTGGGTGGGGCAATTCTGGTGACCTGCCAGGGTTCTGAGACTTTCTGGTATGGCTTCAGAGGACCTGGGTCAATCTGACTTAGTTGGAAGTCTCTCCATGAGAGACTGTCGGTACCTTTCTTCTTTTGGGAGGTTGACTAGAATTGCAGGGCTGATCTAGGGTCAGCAACAGACTTTTCACTTCTCCTCCCCAAATAGTGGCAGACCTAAAGGCTTCCTCCATGGATTTTTGGTCCAAACCTACAATAAATTCTTGAGTGACCCCAAGGTTTCTCCTTTGAGTATAAGAAAATATTCTGAATGCTCAGCTATTGTGTGGACCTTTTAGCATGGGCTCTGCAATACCCCTGTTTCTCTGTATCCATTGAGCATGTGTACCTCTTGTGGCACAATCTCCAAGACTGCTAATGGTCATCATGCTCCCCAGTTATAATGGTGCAAGGTATAGGGACAAGACACTCTATTGGTCAGAATACAGATCTAGAATCAAATTTACCTGGGTTGACATAGACTTTACCACCTACTAGCTGCACAACCTTAGGCAAACAATTAACCTTTCCGTAAGACAGTAATTTTACAGGGTTGCTTTGAAACCTAAGTCTGAGTAAGATATTCACTTAGAATACTTTGCATAGTACTAGGCACACAGTCAGTGTTCAAAAAGTTAGCTACGAACATTGTTGGTTTTTCCCTCTGGGTCTACCTGAGTTTTGGCAGTCTGTAATTTTAGGCATTGGACAGGCATGTATGGTAGGCTGAATAATTATGTACAGTGCTCTCCCAAAGATGTCCAAATTTTAACCCTCAGTATCTTTAAATATACTACTTTATGTGACAAATGAGATCATGTAGATGTGATTAAAGATTTTGAAGCAGGATTATCCTGGATAGTCTGGGTGGGCCCAATCTATTAAAGAGGTTCCTTATAGGAGGGAGGCAAGAGGATCAGAACCCTCAGTAGGAGGTAGGGGTAATGTGAGGAAGGGGTCCTGAGCCAAGGAATGCAGACCACCTCTAGAAGCTGGAAAAAGGAAGAAAACGGATTCTTCCCTCGAGCCTCTGAAAGGAATGCAGTCCTGCCGACCCATCTTAGACTTCTGACCTTCCGAACTGTATGATAACAAATTTGTATTGTTTAAGCCACTGAGTTTGTGGCAATTTGTCACAGCAGCAATAGGAAACTAATATGATGTGAAAGAGAACAAAGAAAATGGTTAGGAGTGAAATGAAAGCTAACAAAATAAGAGAACAATAAAAGGCATTATTTAGTGTGAACTTTGCTAGGTACTGTCTAAGTACTTTATACCTATTAGCCTGTCATCCTCACAGCAACTTCTGAGGTAGGGGCTTCTATTCTTTACATATCACAGAAGGGGAAACTGAGGCATTGAAAGGTTAATTAAGTAAACTTGCCCAAGGTTATACTGCTAGAATGGGGTAGATCTGGGATGTGAATCCAAGCAGTCTGGCACTCTTAACTATTTCCCACACTACAACCAGTGGCAAGCATTTCTGTCCACTAAGTCTGACATTATCAGGCACCAAATGCTACGGTACTGTAAGTAAGGAAAGACAATATTTTTATCGGTGAGGAGGAGAGTGATAGAGCACCCCCCCACCCCCAGTTATTGAAGTAGTTGGTATGTTTTTGCTTTTTCTATCTCATGTAATGTGTGTGGACAGCTTGAAGCCCAAGGGCGCTGGCTCTGGGAGCAATTCCTTCGCTGGCCTCCCTCTCAGGCTTCCACCTCTGTTCCTGCAGCAGCCTCCCTCCCTCACCACAGACCGCTGGCCCTGGTGCCCTGTTGACTCTGCTTCCCACATCTGCCTGTTTATTGGATTTGCCTCATTCCTGACTCTCTGCTCCAGCCATGAATTCCACCTCTTCTGGCCCCTCAAATGTTCAAACTTGCAATGGTTAGTGTCAGGGCCCAGATGGTAAGGTACCTCTGTGACTGCTGTTAGAGGGGTTATTTTTTCCTTTTTCCTTTGGTTGAGCTGACTGTTGTTGGTTTTCCAGTTGTACTTCTTTTGTTTCTCAAGCACATAATTCAGAGTGATATTGGTTTGGACCAGAGGTTTTCAAACTGTATTCCAAGAGTGTTTGGGACTTTTGCTGAGTAAAAGGGAAATGGTAGGAAACAAGGGTCTCAGCCCTTATCCTGCTTCTACTAAGCAGCCCTGCTCTTACTCATTTTATGTATTATATGTTTGGCCCAAGACAATTCTTCTTTTTTCAAGGTGGCCCAGGGAAGCCAAAAGATTGGACACCCCTGGATATGTATGATAACAACTATAGCTCAAAGACTTAGATGTGCAAGAAGTATAACTGTATTTTCTATAATTGTATTTTATAAGTTTGGGATCTGGAACTTGGGCTTAGATTTGTTTACATCCTGGCCCCACTACTTATATACAATATGTATGGCCATGCAAAATACTTGGCCTATTATGGCCTAAACTTCCTCCTCTACATGATGAAAGTAGTAGTAGTAATGCCTACCTAATAAATGAGATAATACATGTAAAGGGCTTAGAACAGTGCTTGCTAAACAGTAAGAATTCAATGAACACCAGCTCTTATGAACATTTTTATTATTACTAAATCCTCTAGTAGAATGGCAGAATAAGAATCTAGCCTCTTCTTTTCACAGAGTTCTGCTCTTTGGTGATGCTGCAGCTGGGGGTCTTACTCCTGTTATTCCTTCTCTTTGCCTGGTTGACCCTGAAACGCCCAATGTTCCTGACCACAGGGGACTTCAGGTGCATGGACCCACTGATGCTTCTCATGGGTACAGCAGCCTGAGGTCTCACTGCCTTCTGCCAGCAATACCTGGAGGACTTTTCTCCTTTCCTCCTGCCTGCTAGCAATAAGGGCCGTCTTCTCTCTGTTCCTTCTCTAAAACACTTACTTGGTCTGTAATACAGACTTCTATCCTTGAATCCTTTTCCCTCTACCCTTAGAGCTTAAGAAAATAACACAAAACAAAACATAAATAAACAGGGTAACTAAGTTGGAAAGGGTTATTGGTCAAACAATGCCATTATCTACTCAGTGTTGATATTGCTACCAACTTTGTGAAGTGATCTGCTACGTGATGGCCCCAGTGAAATGTGCTGCATTTATAAAAGTACTGGAAGGTCTCCTTCAGAGGGACTGATCGTATGTACATACAAAACACAGTGAGCATTTATGTGTTTTTATGGTTTTATAGAAATAGCTACATTATAATAATATAATAAAATGGTAACGTTGCTGTATTCAGAATTAAGAAAGAGGCAGAAGCAAGGGGAGACTCTGTTTTGATGGCTTCATTTTAGGTTTAACCTATATAATATCACTGACTGTGGAAAATCCAAGGAATGGAAAAAAATGATTGGAAAAAACACATGTGACCAAGTGCATACTATACACATTTGGGATTAACATATCATATAACAGTTTAATTTGGATATCACTGGAATTGATTCAAGTTACTGTCGTTTCTAAAGAAAGTTCCAATTCATTTGTTATTATTAATAATACAAACTCAGATTTCATTGATGAACAAATTTTCATCTATGAAATGTTTGCTTGGAAGAACCGAAGTACTCTTTAATGGTCTGGTTTGTCAATCTCAGAAAGATGGATAAAAATCACAGAGGTTAAATATTTTGGCATGAAATAGTATTCCTTTTTTTCTCCCCAAAGGCAGAATGAATTTGGATGACAGGGCAGAGCATGAGCCTCACTTGGTCTGCATTTTTGTTAACTGCTGGGGTTTGAGCCCAGTCAGATTCACTTCTCTGCTACTCAGTAGGCTAATTAGTCCCCAAGGCAACCTGCTTTACTGTGCTTGAGGTTTTTCTTTTATTGCACCTCCAGCATAGTTTTAAAATTCACAGTGGGAAGGATTGGTAAATCTTGAGGCAGCTGTGAAAGAAACATGCTCAATTATTATTTTAAATCTAAGAGAGTATGCATAGAAGTTATGTAAATTTTCAGGAAGAACTCCAAAAAGTGACTTTTCTGCACCATCCGTGCAACATAGCAGTCAGACAGCCTGTGGCTTCTCCTGTGACATCCCCTGGATCTAGGATTTTGACTGCCCTGTGCTGACTGAGAATGAGCCAGGCTTCACTGATGCCAAGTCATGGGATGGCTGACAACAGGTGAAGTGTGTTCCCAACTCAGGCAGGCAAGCCCAGATCAAATTAGTTACAGAGGGTAAGAGAGTGTGATTATTTCTAGCCATGATACATATTTCTAATGACTTATCATTATCTAAGTAGCCAGGTCTAAAATGCCATTAACTGTTTCCAAACATTGTGATTTCAGTAGTTGGGTCTTACTCTTATGGAGGGCTTACCTTCTCTATTGTTAGATGTTTAGTTGTTGATCCCCGGTATTTTTCTATTTAATTCTTCATTGTTCAGACCTATAATTCTCTCTCTCTCTCTCTCTCTCTCTCTTTTCAGCACAGGGTCTTGGAAGTGGAATTACTAGTCAAGGTGTAGAACTTTTTAAAGGCTCTTGATCCATGCTACAAAAATACTTTCCAAAAAGGTACCTATTTGCACTTCTACTAATGATGTGCTACAGTGGTCTTTCCCATGGGATGTCAGTGAGAGATACTGGTTTTGAGGTACCTCTGTTTTTATTTTTCATTTTTGCCAGTTTTATAAGCAAAACTTGGTATTTCATAGTTTGTGCATTTTTTTGATTACTAGAAATGAAAAACGTTTATATGTATCATGTGCTTTCTCTTGATTAATTATTTTTCTATCTTTGCCATTTCATGCTGCTTTTTCTCAACTAGCACTTTTTTCTGAATATAAAATAATACAAGTTAATTTTGGATAATTTGGGAAATAGAAAATAAGCACAATAAAGAAGTTTAAAGTCATTCACAATTTCGTCATCGAGAGTAATACCGGTACTAATGTTTGGTTCATGGTTTTCTAGGGTTCTCCCCACCCCCCTGCAATTTGACATAATGCTTATATGTTTTATAACTTGCTTCTTCACCAAAGTTTAACCATAATTAAGTGGATTGTTTTTATTTCCACTATGAGATTCTATATATAAAGATTAATGAAAGATTGTATTTTTGAAATGTTTATCATGTTTTTTTAATGTATAGAAAATTTTCATTTTTGTATGGCAGGTCTATGTCCTCCCTGATGATTGCTTCTTTGGCCTTTAAACTTGAGGTTTTTATCTACTTTCTGTGATTAACTTTATTTTTAGCTTTTTAGGCTTTTAGTTATATTCAACTTTTCCTTTGGAATCACTTTTTTGTACATATTATGATTTGAAAACCTAATAATCATTTTAAATGCTTTATCTTTTTAAATAATGTTTATTTCCTTAAATATATTTATATTCCTTATATAATGTCCTTAAATAATATATTTATTGGATAATTCTAGATGATTTCTAACCTCACTTTGTTATATTATAAAGTCAGTTTTAGGCCTCAGATATCCATCTGTGAATTCCTGAATGAATAACACATTGTTTTAGTTATGTTAATCTTATAATATATGTATATATTAATGTCACATAGAGCAAGTTTTCTCTCATTATAATTATCTAAATTTTTTTTTTTATTATTGCTTATTTTTGCAAATTACATTTTGGGACATTTTGTCAAAAATCTCAAAACTCCATTGTGATTCTGATTGGGATTATAGTAAATCTATGTAATGATTCAGGAAGAATTAATATGTTTGCAATATTTAGCCTTCCCATACTGGTATATTTCTTAATTTATTCAAATGTTTATATATCTCTCAGTTAAGTTTTGTAGTAGCATTCATATTAATCATATATTTCTTACTCAATTTTAAAAGTGTTTTATGTTTTTTATTTAATCTACCGGTACTCAATTTTTTTGGCTGATTCTCCTGACCTTTCTGGGTAGCCAATTGTATTGTTCATAAATAATGTTTATTTTTCTTTTAAATCAGAAATTTCTAGACATTAATAACAGAGTAAAGGTAATAGATCTTTTTATTTTATTCCTGAATTTAATAGAAATGCTTTCTAAACTCACTAGTAAGTATGATGTTGGCTTAAAATGGCTTGTCACTTTGAAGAAGTAGTTTTATATTTATAAGTTTTGTTTTTTTAATTAAAAGGAGTTGAATTTTATCAAATGCCAAAAATGTAATCTTTGAGATTAGTGTATGCTTTTCTCACATTTGACCTAATGATGTGTTAACAAACTTCCTGTCAGTAAAAGCATGTTTGCAATCTTGTTGTGGCATTTGTTATCATTTTGTTAATGAATTATATAGCTGTAAAATAGAGATTAATCTAGAACCCACTTAGATTTACTTTGGACTTTTTAAAAAACTTTATTTTAGCCGTGGTCATCAAAGGCTTGTATTAAACTTAGCTCGCTGTTCCTGAGTATATATAGATTGAATTCCAGGAGACCCCCAACACTTTCTTGAGAGTGACAGGGACAGCTTTTGATGGAGTGAGGAGCTGAGGACACTGTTACGTGAGAGAGAGTAAGGAGAATAAAGTGTCCACCATGGATTGGTTAATTGGGGATTGTGCTCTTAGAGAAAGTTTTACTGTTAATCAAAGGTAGGCTCTAGTTTGCTCATCCTGTGAGATGAGAATGGAGTGCTTTTTTTTTTTTTTTTTTTTTTTTAACTGGGACATTCTCATTTCTTTGTGTTCTTTATAAGATAGGCAGAATTGGAACTCTACTATTAGAGTGTTAGGCATCATCCTTGAGGATCCCAGACACTGAATGTGAATCTTTTTATGGAGTAATGGGATGTTAAATATCAGGGCAGCAAACCTAAAAGCCAAAGCTTGGACTGCATCGTTACCTTAGAATCTAGTAGTAGTCAAATTCAATGTCAGGTCTTAGTTTAGGTGAAAGGTTCTTGTTTGTTTTTTTTCTTTCGAGTGTTTCCAAGGCATTTAGAAAGCAAGAAAGAAAGCAGTGAGGAGGCTTAAAAATATTAAATGGCAAATACTTTGTTTGCATTTAAGTGGAGCCTATAGGACTGAGGAACTCACCCAAATATTTAGTTACCATCTGAATGTCTTGTGGAGAAATAAAGAATCTGAGCCTAAGATGTAAGGAGGTGGTTGGTTTCCTTTTCACCTTAGCTTTCTTCACAGTCATGCTACTTACATGTTGTGCCTCATTCCTGGTTTTCCCTTTTTTTCCTACAATTTTGTTTTTTCCCAACTTCTTTTCTCGTTTATTCAGTGCTTATACATTCAGCAGTCATTTTGAGTCACTCTTATATATCAGGCACTATGCTGGCTGATAGGGGATGTTGGTGAGCAATGTCCCCTCAGCTACTGTCCACCCAAGCTTACCAGAGACGTGATTATGCAGGTGAGAACCTAATACTTTTTGTAATTTGTGAAGCAAGATATTACTCTCTTCCTTTCTCAATATTTCAGACATTTACTTATTTATGGAAGGATAGAATCAAACACCATGAAAGAAAAATCATTTATACGTTGTAAAATTTGATAATATTTTGTTGAAGGGGCTTAACTCAGGGGGAAGAGGTTTCTGTTTCTGCAACATAGGATTTTCTCTACTAAAATATTTTCATCTTTGTTTTGGCCTTTCTGAAGATATTTCTTTGAAACTTGAAGAATTCTGGAAACAGGGCTACTTACTGGGAGTGAAGGCAGCACATTCCAAGGAATAGACTAGAATGCACAGGAGAGGCAGCAAATGCTCACCTTGTGACTGACTATTCAGTGCAGAGGCTCAGGGGAAAATTTGGGCGAATGACCAGGACATTGGTTGCTGTTGTGTGGAGGAAGGCATTCAGGTACATCTGAAGTAACTAGCTTACATAAATGCTCTGCTACTAATTTCTTGCTTTATTACGCTTTTTGAAATAGAGTACTATTGGTGGTTCTGTAAAGAGTGTATTAACTATATACTTAATTTTATACACATGATTTGCCATTAGAGATCTTTTAGTTCAACTAGAGAATCAATGCACAAATACCTGAAATTTTCACTGTCCTTATCAAGAAACCTGGAGTCCTGGGTTAGCTGTTAAATGGCTTGAGTCCAGGAGAGGGAGCTCTGGGGTGGAGTTCTCTGATGCAGAGCAATGGCTTGACCTGGGGAAGAGAGTAGCTTGATGGAAAGGATGGAAAAGTGTTTCTGTCTGGGAAGAGGTGAAGCAGTAATTAGAAGTCTTGTTCACAGGAGAGCATTTGTTGGACAAGTGGGCAGGGTCTCCTTTGAGGCCCTCTCTTTCTTGTTCACCCCACATATATGTTGGGGTTCCTTAGAGTTTTGACATCCATCTTCATGAGTTGAGTTTAACCTTTACATTAATGATTCTAGACCTTTCTGCCGCCTACTTCTTACTTCTGAGCTCCTGTGTGACATCTCCCCAAAACTAGCATCTTAAGTTGAACTCATTCTTTTCACAAACCTGTTTCTCCCATGTTCTCCATTGCAGTGAAAAGAACCTTTATCAATCCTCTTGCCCAGATCAGAAACCTCAACTCCATGAGCCCATGGTTTCTTCACACTCAGGGGTTTCTCCTTCCCAGCACTCCCCACATTCTACTACTTTCCATTTTAATGTCTGTCTTCCCCAATAAAGCATTCGCTCTATGAAGCCCAAAGCCAGGACTTTTGTTGGTGTTCACTTCTGTTGTCTTCAGCCCCAGCACAATACAGACCCTGTGACAAAGGTGCTCAATAAATGCATGTTGATTGACTGTATGAGTAGAACTTTCTGTCCATCCTACCTCCTAAATATCTCTTTAGTCATGCAGATCCCAGTTTGAAACTCAGCTTTGATCTTGACTAGCTGGGTAACCTTTATTACGCTCTTTTAAAAGATTTTATTTTGAGATAATCTTTGGTTTACAGATTAAGCTATTTTAAATCTCACTGTGCATCAGTTTCGGGTCATGAAATAGGCATAATTATAGCACTTACCTCATAAGTTTGTGGCAAGGATTAAATGAAATAAAGCATGTAAAACATTATTACTGTGTTTGACACATGGTATAGTCTCCACTGTTACAAAGGTAGGTTTGAAGCTAGAATGTGGAAGGCCTTCAATACAGATCAAAAGGTGTGTGTTTTATCTTCTAGAAGGTGAAGATCCATGGAGGTTCCAGCAATGTAGTGGAAAAACCATGAGCTGTGGAATCAACAGACATGGTTTCAAATAAAAACTCTACCACTTAATAACTGTGAGGCTTTTCATAGTTCCCTAACCATTCTCAGTTTCAGTTAAAAAACATCTAAAATTAGGCTAACAGTACTTTGTACCAGGAATTGCTGTAAGGTATAAATTAGATGGTATATGTAAAGTGCCTGTCACTAATTTTCTTTTTAAGTTACTTTCTTTTCTTCAGTGATAAGCTCTGGGTTCCCTTTAAAAAGATCTGTAGTCCAAAGGCTTGTCTTCAGCTCAGCCCACTTTAACATTTTTTTTTAAGATTTATTTTATTATATTGTTTTTTATAGAGTCAGAGACAGAGAGAAGGGGGAGGGCCCAGAGCAGTCTCCATAGTTGTGCATCGTCAGTTTTTGACATGGTTTTGTTCCACACAGGTGGGCGGGGGCCACACAGGGTAGGAACTGGGCTGGGGGCCTTCTGTGTGGGAGGTACGCCCCCTTGAGCCAGGGCCCAACCAGGGGGGCAAGAACCAAACTGGGGGCCTCCTGCATGGGAAGCACACCCAGTTCAGCATATGGGTCCGCATGGGCAGGAGCCAGGATGTGATCCTTGTTACTCAGGTCTGCAAAGTGAGCAGTTAACCCTCTGAGCTGTCCCAGCTTCCCCAATATTGTTTTTAATTGTTAAGTATATTAGGATGACAATGGTTAGTAAAAATTATGTAGGTACTAGGTGTACAACTTTACAGTACTTTGTCTATGAGTTACAGTATGTGTCCACCACCCAGAGTCAGTTTTTATTCCATCACCGTACATTTAGCTCCCCCTTTCTCCTCTCCCTTCCCCCTCAAGTAACCACTAAACTATTGACTGTGTCCATGAAGTTTTGTCTCTTCGTTGCTTTCAGTTTTATATTCCACATATGAGTGAAGTCATGTGGTTTTTAACCTTTTCTGTCTGGCTTATTTCATTTAGCATGATGATCTCAATGAGATACCACCTCACACCTGCGAAAATGGCTATAATCAACAAAACAAGGAACCACTTTAACATTTTTATCAGATATTTGAAAGAAGGCATACAGGCTTATTCCCCAAATTTGCAGATAACTCAAAGTTGAGAGGATAGCTAATATAATAGGTGATGGAATGGAGGCCCAAAATGACCTCAGCAGGCTGGACTGTTGGGCCTTCACCAATTGAGAAGTCAGGTATCTAGCAGGTGGATCAATGCAGTCAGGAAAACCATTTGGAAGGACATTCTACTAGTCCAGGCGACAGATCAAACAGATTTGAACTGGGGTAATGTCAATGGCAACAAAAGGGAGTTAACAGTGAGGAAGAACTTTTTAGAGAAATCATCAGTATATGACAACAAACTGGGTGGGTGTGTGGGTAAAGAGGGCTATTGATGACTAGGAAGTTTTCTTTCTGGGTTCCTGGGTAAAAGGAGATGCCAACTAATAGAAAGGAGGAAGTTAGATGGAAGAATTGAACTAGAGAGAGGAGGGAGGACAGGAGTCTGGTTTTGTACAGTGGGTGTTGGCTCTACTCAACAGGAAGTTGGAAGGCAGAACTGTAACTCGTGGGAGAGGCTGTGTCTGGAAAGAGGCATTTGGGAGTTATCCACAGAGAGGTGATAGTTGAAGCCGTGGGTGGGAGGGGATGGGATGGCCAAGGAGTGGCCACTGCTATTCAGAATCATTAGCATTGTTGGCTCTAACTTGAGATAAGGAGGATAAACAAACCTTTGCCCAAGTGGGAATAGTTCCACTGCCTTCCTCAGCTCTTTAACTCATTAAAGCACAGTTCTATGTGATGAAAAAATCTCGTATAATAATTTCAGGTTTTAAAATTTATATTTTTGATTTATTTTTAATTATACAAGTACTACATCAATACCTTCTGGATTCTAAAGAATATAAATACTGATAACAAAATAAAAGTCCCTATTAATCCCCAATTCTTTCTTTTTTGGAAGTAAGTACTATGACTAGTTTGGTAGATATTTCTTACAAACTTTTTTCTATGTATTTGTATAGTTATAACTCACATACATTGAGTGTATATTTTGTTTTGTTTTATATAAGTGAGCTCATAACATGTTTGGTTCTTTAATTTATTTTTATTTTTAAAATGAAACAGGGGATGCTGGAATGGCTCAGCAGGTTGAGCGCTTGCTTTGCAGCCCCAGGGTCCGAGGATTGAATCCTGGCCCCTGCCTGTGTAGACCCATATGCTGAACTTGGGTGGGCCCCAGGTTCAGTTCTTGCCAGGGTCCATGTGGGAGGCCCTTGGCCCTGTTCCTGCCCTGCACAGCCCTGCACCCACCTGTATAGTGAAACTATATCGAAAAATAATGACTTGCAACTGTGGAGACTGCTCTGAGGCCCTCCCCCCCCCCACCCCCACATACACACCCTTCTCCCTGTCTCTGTCTCTCTCGGTCAAAAAACCAATAAAAATTAAAAAGAAAATGAAACAACATGTTCTAGAACTCTTTCCAGGTAAATTTTTCTAGCTCTAAGTCATAAAAAAAAAAAAAAATCTCTTTTCCTGAGTACAATTGTACCATGTCTTATTTAACCATTCCCTTGTTGATGGAGTATACCTTGTTCTCAACTTTTGTGTGTCTGTCCTACAGGTATATATTGCTTACGATGTGTAGGAGACTTTCCACCAGAAACTGGAATATGTTGGTAAATAGTAAGACAGGAGTTTACAAGCTATCAGAGCCAATGAGAAGCAACTAAGGAAGAAGATAGGCAGGAAATGCAACTTGTTAAAGTTGCCATATGCTGTGGTGGCTTAGGAGAAGGAGACTAGATTCATTGTGGGGAATCATAAATAAACGAGAGACTGAACCATTTGTCTAGATTTTATAGGATGAAAACAAAGAGGAATAATTGAGGTACACTCTACTATTACCCCTTAGTGCCCTAGTCCCATCACCTCCTAGGGGTCAACTACTAATACGCTATTGACCTTATAACAGGGAACTTCTGTGTCAGGTTTAGCCACTTGCTGTGTTCAACCTTGCCAGGACCCTCTCAGTGCCATGATGCTAGAGGAGCTGGAAGTAGTGGGGAGAAAGGGGAAAAGGGAGTGTATGCTAATGAGATGGGGACTTTCATCTCCATCCCCAGGTCCAAGCCAAAGTTGGAGTGATTGATTTGGTGAAGAGTGGGTTGGATTGAAGAACATTTTTCTTTTTGCAAGTATCATCAAAACAAATATACAAAGTTTAAATTTCTCACTTGGAAGCCCTTGAAAAATCTATCCCCCTGTGAGAAAATGTACATTGTTTCCTTTTCTCGAGAGTGCCTAGAATGGAGGCAGCTCTAGCATAAGGATAGATGGGAAAGGAAAGGAAGGGAGCTTTCTTTTGTACCTGCTTTATCCCAGCCCAATCTCAATCAGTCTCTCTCTCTCTTTCCTGCTTTGATGCTCAAAATCATAGCATGTCTCATAAATGAATTTGGGGCACAAATATTTTATGTAAAACACAAGGGCCCTAATTTGCCTTCACTCAGAGATCAGAGGAGCTTCTGCTTGGAGCTAAAATGCAGGGAGTTGCACTGGTGCTTCTCTTCCCTCTGCTCAGCACTGACTCAGCAGCTGTGCACTCTGTCAGGCTGTTAGGAAGCTGCACCATCCCAGGGAGAGACTACTAAATGTGGGTTTCACAGGCAATCCTGAATCAATGATATACACAGCTAATGCCCTCCAGCATGTGTGGGAAATTTCTTCCCCAAAGTGTTTCTCTCTTTCTCCTGGCTTAGTCCCTCCCAGCTCAAATTCGTCATGCTTGGAGCACAGTGAAGTCTGATTCATCTTTTTCTCTTCACCTGTTTGTATCCCAGCCAAGCTAGACAGGCCCTCTGAGCACGTGCATCAGTGAGTGGGCTCCTCTCCACATGGCCTCCATGGGAATGAGTCTGAAACAGCTCTGATCTGCTGCCTGCGGGAGAGTGGCTGCTACCTACTTCGCCCAGTGCATCTTCCAGCCCACTTTTCCATCCTCTTCCCCTAGTGGTCAGCAAATTGCGGCTCATGAGCCGCAGTTTGCCGACCACTGCGGGCCTAACCTATCCTCTAGCACACTGGATCCTCCAGCATTAAAACCCAATACTTTAACTACTCAGAGCTCTCTGAACACAATGCCTGGTATTTTCATTCTGTGCCTTACCTTGGACTGCTGACTCTCCTCCAGACCTCTTTCCCTGTGTCCATCTAGAACGCCTTCCTTGACTTCCCCCATGCCACATTCACCTCATTGACTTAGAGTTTCCAGTTTTGTATCTATTTCTCCCACTCTACTGTGATAGTCTGTCACCTCTCTCTCTGGGGCTGAACCTGAACCTGGAATATACAAGCACTAAGTTCATGCTTCTTAACTCAACTGACCTGGGACTGGGAGCATCTTTGTGGTTCTTTTAGGTTTGCCGACTTTCTAAGTAACATCTTGTTATTTGAGCCCTGTTACCAAGAAAACTCACTGAGGGACCTCACCTTGTCGTAAATAATTTAGTTGCATTCTATTTGGATGGTATACAGGATTGAACATCATTTTAGATTCCAGACAAGTCTTTGCCTAGGAGGAGTGGAGAAGTAAGGAGGGGTCAAACCACTATGCCAAAGTCATGGAAGAGGCCCCTTGAGGCCCTCAAGGCTTCCCCAACTGCCCTTGTATAGAGTCTTCCCTTTTACAAAGCACTTTGGCACACCTGATCTCATTCGACCTTTTATACAAATCATCTTGGGAGGTAGAAAGAGCCGATTAGACACTGTGAAATAAATGAGGCTGATTCATTTATTTAATCTACAAATATTTATTGAGTTCCTACTGTGTCTCTAGCAAAGCCTTGGTAAGATGGCAGTGATTAAAACCAGCACATTCCCAGTGCTCAGGAATTTTAGTTCTAATCAGGGGAAGCCAACAAGTAACTAATGTACAAATAAGTATAATTTCCAGTGGTGGTAAATGCTTAGAAGACAGCAGGGTAATATTACAGAGAGTGATGGGTGGGAGGGGTGGGGCCAGCTCCTTTACAGCAGGCAAAGCCTTTCTGGTGAGATGACACATGATCTGAAATCTGAAAAGTGAGAAGGAATGTGTCAGGTGATACGTGAGGGAAGTGGGGTGACTTGATGAAAGTCCAGGGTGGAGCTGGCACTGAAGCCCTGAATAAGGATCTTTTCCCAGCATCCCTTGGGCTCTTCTCTTCCCTCTCTACCAAGTCCATAAACACCCATGAGTATGTCAGGTGTAATCTGTGGTCAGGCAGAGATAAGGTGTGCTTCAATGTGCTGGAAATTCTCACATAGGCAGGCCAAAGCTGAAGTGAGGACCTCTGACAGCCAACTGTGCTTCACCTTGTGTCTCGCAGTTGTCCCTTTCCCAAGGGATCGGATCCCTTAAGACTAAACCTCACCTCTTTCCAGATCAGCAAGAGAACCTGTCAGAAACACCTTCCCTAAAGCAGCTAAGAGGTTAGCATCCTGCTTTTTTAAATTTTTTTAATTGTGGTAAAATATATATAACTTTACCATTTTAACCATTTTAAGTGTATAGTTCAGTGGCATTATGTACATTCACATCGTTATGCAACCATCATCACCATCCATCTCCAGAATGTTTTCATTATCCCAAAATGACACTCTGTACCCACAGCTCCCTGCCACTTTTTTAAAAGCTCTGTTGGATCATGGGTAATGGGGAAATGAATGCTATTTTACAAATGCCTCTCCTCCTGTTGGGTAGAGTCTTCTGTTCAATGGTGTATCTCTGTTTAATCTAAAGACAAATGGTACCAGAATCACCTGGTTGGGGTGGGGGGTACTATTAAAAATGAAGATCTCCCCTCTTCTTCTTGAATCAGACTCTCTAGGGCTAACACTTAAGTAAGGGTATTTTTACTAAGACCCCCACATGATTCTGATGCTGACGTAAATGTGAGAATCACTAGTTCTAGCCTCATGGGAAGAATATTAGCCAGGGCAAAAAGAAAGGCTTGCTGTGGGGAGGTAGCCCCTGAATTTGAGTATCTGCTTCAGTAGTGGCTGGGTGAATAACTCTGGGCAAGTTGCTTAATCTCTCTAAACCATTTTTTTTAACCTACATTGGGAATGTGATTATAGTAAGTACCTCACCACAGTTGCTGTGAAGATTGAATAAGATTGTATAGATGGGGTACTCAAGTTGGAACCTTGCATGGAAGAGCTCAGCTCTTGATGTAGCAGAGGTAGTCACCCAAGGGACTGCTTTACAGAGATTATGTTTTCTTAGTTTTGGGTAAAGTGAATCAAACTTTTCTGTTTCAGAAGTGCTTTATCTTTAGTTGCCATCCCACTGCAGGAATGCAACCAAGATTATTAGTCAGGGTAGAGAAAAAATATATGCCTGCAGCAGCTGGGAAGGTACAATGTTTTTACTGCAAAAATCTCTTCAGAGGTGGATTCACATGAAGTTCCTGAAAGGAATGGTTAGGTGATTAGTAGTTATGCATGTAGTACTTAATGTGGGAAATAATAAAGGAAATGATGCTCTGGTGCATGTCCTGGTACTTACTACTTCCCCACTTGGGAACAAGGGCAGTTAAGGTTGTTTAAAGAATGTTCTGGGTGGTTGATATAGTACTAGTTTGAAAGTAAGGGTCACAGCTACTGGTCAGAAGAGCTTTTTGAATAGAATTGACTCTGCAGAAAGGAAGGTGGAGGGGCCTCTGGAGTAATGAACAGTACACAGAATAGATAGATTCAGGGGACTGAGAACAAGACAATCCTGACCTACCGTAGATGGGTGTGAAATTGGTGGATCAGAGAGACTAGTTTTAATCACTCTTAAATCTGGCTCTGTTTAACATATTTTAATATCATAAAATATTACTTAAATCTAGCAAGTAGCCCTTCGATAAATTTCGACCAGATCCATTTGTGCTTGATGTCTAACATAGGATCTGGCATATAGTAGGAGTTCAAAAAATATTTGTCGAATAAGTGAATGAATGAATCAAACCCTTTGATTGACTAGCCCTTGGAAGAAATATTGAGCAATATGAAAGTTGTTATACACCCAGGATGGGGCAGTGTTTACAAACATATCAAAAAGATGAGGTTATGCAAGATTTTAGGTGGGGCAGGATGTATAATTTTCCATGATTGCCTTCTTTCTTAACATTGGGAAAGGGATTGTTGATGTGTATATATATTTCATTATGTCTGAAAGTTATTCCTTTAGACAATGTGATACTAAACAAAAGAGATAGGATAAAAATGGAATATATAGTATAATTTTAATTCTCTGAAAGATGTATATTCATCAGGGGAAATCTGGAAAACGTAACAAAATTAAGACTTACTAGTTATCTTACTTTATCTTTTCTACTTTATACTTCTAGCCTTTACTCAAATTTTCTACAGTAAATGTATATGACTTTTATAATCAGAAAATAAATATAACAGGTATTACTTGTTAAACAGTTAGTATAGAGTGTGCTACAGCACTTCTGCTGAAGTTTGCTTTGTGTGTGTGTTTTTCATCTCTGACACTCATCATAAAAATCACAGCTGATATTTGAAATAATGACATAATGATACTAAAAATCAACTACACCTACCACACTTACTATGCTTACCAAGTATACCACTACCTGTGTGGGTGCATAGTTGATTTACTGAGGAGCCCACAATGTTCAGATCCTGAGATTTGCCATTTCATGGCTCCTTGCCTCCACCTGCATATCTCTCAGCCTTTCTTTCACCCTTCACTCCATATCAGAGGCTCAGGAATGGCTTGAAGGCTGCTAGTTCAGGTCAGAGTAATACTGCTTGCTTCAGTATATGGACTAAGCAAATAGCAAAAATGCCAAGGTACTGTCCTAAATATTCAACAAAGTTAAATAACAACACTACACAAAAAATCTTGTTTGTTTTATTATTTTTTTCAATCAGGTAAAAAGTACAAATAATATCATTTCTCTCCCTTTGGATGATGATTTCTCAGTGGTAAATCAGAAGCACAGCTAAAATGAACTTTGAGTTTCAATTAGTTATTTTATTTGCATTCTTAACGCTACCAAAAACAAGACATTACAATGACATCAACTGTTTGAGTCAGCTGTTGGCTTGGGCTTCCACCCAGAATTTGATGTCATTGATAGACATCCATGAGGAATAGGAATAATCTTTTAAGCTTTCTGACCAGAGGACCTTTGAATATTTTCAGTGGTGCTGGTGTTAAATATAATGTAAAGATAAAACAAAAGTGGCAAGAAATGGTCATCTTATGCATTAGCTATGTGGATTGAAAATGCTTTCCATCTGCTCAGGCTTTGTGGAGGAACCTCTATGAAACTGGATAGTTATTTAGTCTGTAAAATGTTTTACTTACTTTGATGATGAAAATGTCGGCTAGGTATCAGAAGTGTGGGACCCAGGTAGGAGGGAGTTCAGGAAGCACAGCCATGAAGAAAAGAGTTTGAGGGAACTGAATCATATCTTATTTTGATTAAATCTGGATCATTTTACTGAGAGACTGTAATGTGAGAATTGGTTAGGGTAGTAGAGTGATTTTAATATGTTTAGATCATCCACAGTGAGTTAGTTTTTATCACATGTATTTTTAATTCTTTGGAAAGACACTTACAATAATTGAGGAATTACTTGTAAAATACCAGTTTGAAAAGACATTTAATAGAATAGATGTGTTGATGTTGCCTAACTATCAATTAATTAAAAATTTCTTGATGGGGGGATGGGGATACTGGGATGACTCAGCAGGTTGAGTGCTCATCTTGCAACGCCGGGGTCCAAGGATCAAGTTCCGTCCCCAGCCCATGTGGACGCATATGCTGAACTGGGGTGTGCCCCCAGTTCGGTTCTCACCAGGGTGAGCTTCCTATGTGGGAGGCCCCCAGCTGGTTCCTGCCCTGCACAGCCCCACACCCACCTGTGGAATGAAACTATGTAGAACACTAATGACGTGCAACTATGGAGATTGCTCTGGGCCCTCCCCCTTCTCTCTCTCTCTCTCTCTCTCTCTCTCTCTCTCTCTCTCTCTCTCTCTCTCTCTCTCTGTCAAAAACAATAAAAATAAATCTTAAAAACAATTGCTTGTAACATGAGCTATAGGTAAATGATGGCAATTGGCTGCTTGGAGAAGCCCGTTGTATTTTTGGTATATGAGAGGGGTAATACAAGGGCTTTAAGGAAGCCATTCTGGGTCCTTCTCACTTTTTTCTTCCCCTTCAATGCAAGGCTTCCAAAGTGTGCTGCTTTGACCTGTCCAGGATGGTTTCACTGCTTCTGCTGCAATTATGCTTAGCAATAGCAGAGTAGCTTCCTGGTTTCCAGCCAACTCATGACCTTCCATCCCAGCTCCAAGAAACAGCCAAGACTTCCTTTTTCTTATATTGTCTGTCTGGCCTCACTTCCTAGTGCAGAGTCCTCTTTTATAGACCAGGACATTCTCTGGGAAGTCTTTGCTGATGACTTCAGTCCATGCTAGTTTCTGCCATCTCTACCTTCATTCTTTATCTATTGCACAATTAGTACACACACTATTGAATGATTCCCCACTTTTTAACTGTCTGGACTATATAATTTCATATTTTATGATATTAGCTCATATCCTCAGTTTTTTTAATGGCTCTTTAATAACAAATGATTTTCCTATAGATAGGGATTGTGCCTTTTTTTTCTTTAAAGACATGTGGTACCTTGGCACATGTGCTAAGCATCCTGGAAACTCTTAAAACTTAAAAATTAATTTAGTTGTGTGCACTACATGATATATGGGAAATTATCACATGCTAACACACAAATAATGTTCTACACAAATATTTATTGAGTCTTTATGATTATTGTACTGGAAGGTGATTTAAAAGAAATAAGCATGGTCCTATATCAGGGAGTAATTTTTGATGACTCAGGAGAGGTTTTTATAATGCTAAGAATAAAATGTACTAATTTTTGAGGGATTACCTCTTCATAGGATTATTTTTGGATCACATGAGAAACTATTATTTTCCCCCATTTTCCAGATTTAGAAGCTGAATCTTAGCAAAGTTAAATGAGTTGTCTAAGTTCAGCCTATTAAGTGGCAAAGGTGGGATCCAGATTGAGACTGATTGATTCTACTATCTTGGTGCTATGTGTTCATCGAAAATGATGACTACGATATTGGACAGTACAAATCCAGAACTTAAAATAAATGCAATCATTCAGTGTCTGCTTTCTTCCATACAACCTAATGTTTTTGAGATTCATCCATGTTTGTTACATAATCAGGAGACCTGATTCACTAAATTTCTATTACTAAGCAGTATTTCATTGTGTGAATATACCACAGGTTGTTTATTCATCTGTTCACTTTTGGGTTGTTTCTAGTTTGGGGCTTTTATGAATAAAGCTGATATAAAAATTTTTATACAAGTCTATTTGTGGATATACCCATATGTTTTTTCTTCTCTGAATGGAATTTTTGGGTTATATGGTAAATGTATGTTTAACTTTATGAAAAACTGCCAAGCTATTTTCCAAAGTGGCTATGCCATTTTGCATTCCCACAACAATATTCCTGTTGCTCCATATTCTAACCAACTTTGCAGTGGCAAGTCATTTTAATTTTAGCCATTCTATGGGAATGAAGTACTATCTCATTGTGATTTTAATTGGTATTTTTCTGATGACCAATATTGTTGAACATCTTTCATGATCTTGTAGGTCATTTGTATTTCTTCTTTTGTAAGATGCTTATTCAAAAAAAATAAGGTTATTTGTCTTAGTAAGTTTTAAGAGTTCTTTATATATTCTGGATGCAAATTCTTTGTTAGATATTTGTATTATGAACAGTTTTTACCATTCTGTATCTTGCCTATTGAAGAACAAATGTTTGTAATTTTGATGAAGTTTAATTTATCATTTGTTTTTCCTTTCTGGTTTGTGATTTTGTGTTCATTTTAAAAAATGTCTTCTTGATGTGGTACATTTACACAATGGAATACTACTCAGCGATGAGAAATGATAAATTACAGTCATTTCTGGCAACATGGATGGACCTAGAGACCATCTTATTAAGCGAAATAAGTCAGACTGAAAGAATCAGGAAACACATGACCTCACTTATAGGTGGAATATAAAAGTGAAAGTAACAAAGACACAGAGACCTATGGACA
>PVKE010014169.1:0-35390 GCA_004027555.1 Craseonycteris thonglongyai | reverse complement strand
TTAAAAAAAAAAAAAAAAAAAAAGATTTTCTAATAAACAATTTTAACTATATTGTCCTATTACTGTCTTTCAGAGACCAGACCTCATGTTCTTTGTGGGGGGTTTTGTCTACTTTAAAGTCTTATCTTTGAAGAAGGAAACAGAAAAACAAAAAACAGTCAATTGCAAAGGAAGAGTTTCATCACAGATAAAGGGGGGAAAAAAAACCCCACATATTTTATTACTAGTTCCATGGTCTTCTCTCATATTTTCTTTCAAGTCTAAGTCTTGAAGACTTGATGTCTCCATGGGAAAGCCAAAACTTAGTTTTCTGGTTATACAGTGTATTAGTCAATCCTTATTTATGCTCTTGTGGTGTATCTGTGCACTATTATTTGAATCAGTGGGATTATCCATTTCCCTGATATTTTTATTTGTGCAAATGATCTAAAGAATTAATAAGATATACATACTTACACATGTGTGTGTGTGCTGTCCAGAAAATATCCAGCCATGTAATATGAAAAGTAGAGGCATTTATGGCTGGATTTGGTTCTGGACAGTGTAAGTATATATGTCAAATAGAATAGTCACTGTTTTACTTTATTTTTCTCCTCATATATAAGTTTTTTTATGGATATATATCAAGGACAGTTCAGTTTTTTGTTCTGTATGAACCTGTTTCCTCATCTGTTAAACAGAAAAAGAAAAAAAAACTATCTTGGTTACCTGAAAATTCTTTCAATATGCCCCAAATTTCCTTCTGTTTGACTACATAGACATAGTTACAATACTATCTATATTTTGTGATTTCTCATAAAAAGTGAGGATTTATTGGGAAGTATAGAAACAAATATATAAGTAGACTGATGCAATGAAACTTGTCTTTAAAAGTGAAAAGGCAAGTCATAAACTGAGAGAAATATTTGCAATACATATACTTGACACTGCTTTAGCATACAATATACACAGAAATATAACCAAACCAATAAAAATAAGCAAAAGACACAGACATTTCACAGGAGGGACAAGAATGGTCTAAGCTTGTAAGTAATCAGAGAAATGCTGTTAAACTTCAATGAGAAATCACTCAAGTTTATCTAACTGGCAAACAGTGAAATACCAGAAAATATGTGTTAATGATGATTTGGTCTATGGAGAGACCTATATACCCTGCTGCTGGAAGTGTGAGCTAAGACAATCATTTAGAAAGAATCTGGCATTACTTGGCAAAGTATGAGCCTATGGTAAGTTTTATATGTAAGATTATACCCTCGGGCAGTACTTCTGAAAGTGTGGTCCTCAACGTCTTTGTTATTCTTTGCAATAAGAATTTGAAACTTTAGTAACAATTTGGCAGAGTAATTTTACAACTGTTAAATCTAATTAAAATGAGATTAGAATATTATGTCTTCTTTCATTTCATTAGAAGTTAATTTTTATTGCCTTTGCTGTTTTTTACAAAAGGCTTTTTTTAATCTTTGAAGTATTGATAGTAAAACAAAAAAGAAAAATTAACTGAATCATTCAACAAAGACAATTTGAGAAGCACAACTCTAGAGAGCTCTTATACTTGGAGGCTGCCAAGAATATGCATCTCAATATTGTTTGTGATAGTAAAACAACAATACAAACCTTAAAACCAAAACTGAAATAAACCTAAACTAGGAAGAAAATAATATTGATTAACAGGAGACTAGATAAGTAATTTATGGTAGAGTCACACAATGGAATATTATGCAATAGTAAAAATTAATGAACAATGCAAACTAACATGAATGAATCCTACAAATGTAATATTGAGGGATAAAAGTCCTAGAAGGCTGTGTATAGTGTTACACCATTTTAATAAAGCTCAATGACATAATTAATTCATTAATTAACTAATTAGCTCATTAATATGGTTTTTAGGCATTCATACTCACATGATAGAATTATTTTAAGTAGAAAAATGATGACTTTCAACCCACTGTAGTAGACACTATGCTGAGGCAGAGAGAGTAGGATGGGGAAAAAGAAATACTGTAGATAGTTCCACTTACTGATGGTGACATGGCTCTTGAGTTGGATGATGAGTTCAAAAATGTTTCTGTTACTCTTAGGATTTATATTTTAAATTAATTGTTACAGATATTTTTGGTGCATAAAACAACATAAAAATTAAAAAAAACATATTCTAAATAAAACAAAACTCTGGAAAAGAGCTGTCAGAAATTTTGTGGCTCAAGTGTTGCAAGTAAAGAGATTCTGATTCAGATCTTAAGATAATTAAAATCTCCATTTAGACTATGAGATCTAACTATAAAAACATTTGAATTTAGGTACTGTAGTAACATGCTGTTAAGATAAAAACATAAGGTATATGAAACATAAAAAAAGCTGTCACGGTTTTTCTGCAAATCTGCATAGAGTTACATATAGAAATAAAGCTGACAGTTACAGAAAATATCTCCATAAATCACATGTGGTGTAAGGAACATTATTCTTTCATAGTTCAAATATCTCATAAGTACCTACATCCTCTTGGGCAGAAATCTGAGGCTGGAAGTACAGTGGCAAAATCAGTAGGGAGAAAAAGTCTACTTCATGGTGCTTCTAGATGGAAGGAATTAGGAGAGGCAATGGAACACTAAAGAAGTGATCAGAGGGTATGTGCTATGAAGATAATAAAATAGGGGGAAAGTGATAGAAATGGCAAGGATGGAAACAGAGGCGGGGGGTCTAAAACAGGGTAAGATATATCCTCTATGAGCAAGTAGACATTAAGCAAAAAGGTTTTCGGGGATGGGGGAGAACAAAAAAACAAACAAAAAAACTACTGTTCAATGGCCCTAAATGGGATCAGGGTTGGAATATTAAAAAAATAGAATAAGACCTATGAGGCTGAAGGCATTAATTTGGAGGGGCTTCCAGGGGGAGGTCATGTGGTCTTGCCCATCACAGGGAAGAGTTTCTCAGAAGTTTGTTCATCAACTTCTTTTAGGTTCAATTAGCACTCTCTTCCTGAATATTCGGATCCATCTTCATAGATACAACTGCCAACTAGACATAATAATTTTCTTTTTCTTTTTTTTTTTTTTTTTGTACTTTTTGCCAGACAACACTGCAGATGTTCAGTCCCATATATTCAGCCACCAATGGGACTTTTCTCTATTTGGTTTTCCCACAGGTTCCTAAAACTCAACAGAACCCAAACCACGCATGCTATCTTTCCCATTAATGCAGTCCCTCTGGGCTGATCCTTGTCCCTGTTCACTCAGGTGGCCATTCCAGAACTTGGGAGTCATCCTCAACTCCCGGTTCCACTTATCCCTCTAATGTATGACTAAGTACTATTAATTCTAACTCATAACATCTATCTTATGTCACCCCCTCCATTCCTACTAGTACGTTAGTAATTCTCACCTTACCTATATTATTAAATAGGCCTTTTGACTATGCTTCCTGCCTATGGTCTTACCCCATCTCCAATCCTTCTCCCATACAATTTTCACAGTCAACCTTCTAAAAGGCATATCTGACTTAAAACCTGCCAATTGCTTTCCTTGCCTAAAGAACAGAGTACAAAGTCTTAATGAAGCATATGAGGCCTCTGGGATATGTTTCCTACTCCTTCCATGGCACTCACATGCAAGGCCCTAGCAGGATAAAGTCGGCCCTTCCCCAGATGGAAATGATTGCTCTCTCCTCTGGCCCTCACCATATCAACTGTGAACTTTCAGTGCAGCATGGAGAGAACCACTGCTTCTCATTGAGAATTGGCTTTTTTTCTTTATATGCTCAGTGGATCGTCAGTATTTAGGGCAGAGTTTACTAGTCAGGAGGATCTGAGTACTTCCTTAGTGAATGACTCAGAGTGAATTAAGCTCTGTCTGTTTCATTTCTAGATAAATCTCAAAATATTATTTTCTTCCATCATTCTTGCCAAGGCTTAGGTCTGTGTCTCATCAGCTCTCACATGGACTATTTCAGTAGCTTCTGAAAATGGTCCACTTTCATCTTTCTCAACTCCATCTGCCAGACAGCTGCCAGAGCTAAAATCCATTCATACTGCTCCCTGCCTCAAAAGCTCCTAGGCACTAGGACCCATGACCATCCCTGAAACGTTTTTTTGCAGCCATGCCATGCATAGCACACTTGAGTTAGACCAAACTACCTATAGAACTTCCCAAATACCTGATGCGCCTTGGATGAGTTATTGCTTCTGTCTGAACCTTTCCTCACTTCTCTACCTTCTGCATCACTCTTACCCCAATCCCTTTTCCCCCTGGCTTAATCTTCTTAGCCATTAAGATTCAAATCAAGTATTACCTCTTAGTATAAAGCCTTCCTCTGACCCCCTACCCTCTTTTGATTCCCACACCTCAGCTACACAACACCATACCCGATTATTTTTCACCCATTTGCTTGTCTCTGGTTAACTATTGAAGACAGGGGCCTAGAACTTTTCTTAGTGAATTCTGAACATATGGCATAATGCCTAAGGAATAGAGAGGACTTCAATAAATGTTTGGAAATACAAAAGAAAAATTAACATTGCTAATTTTGGCCTATTAGCAATATATAGTCTCTAAACAATTGTAGAAGCAAAATAATCAATTTTTCAGATTTCTTCTGAGTTTGAAGATTAATGAGAGTAGCAAAATAATCCTGTCTCTTTTAGTTTTATTAGGAACTATATAATCAATACATGGTCCCTCTTGAGAAACACTAACTTATTTCCAGAGAAATGAGTCCAACACGACTTGCAAAGCCTGGGAGCTTTCTGAACAGCATTTCAATGCCAGTTCCGACATGCAGGGAAACCACTTCGTTGCAGTATGAGGAGGTAGAGAAAGATGATGGTAACAAAACAAATATTGAATTTGAAAGTGTGAAAGCCATGGAAGAACATGACTAGTATAAACTCAAATGAAAATATAAGAGAGACAAAAGAGACACCTCAGAATGACGGTGAGGAGTGCTGGGCAGTAAATGTAGAGTCCTCAATAGGGTAGAAGAATGAGTCCAAGAAGAAAGTAAAACTGATGGGTTAATCCCAGTGTATTTGAATGTATTTAGAGGAGACTTCTAGTTCTGTGAGAAACTTAGAAATAATTTAGTATTGAGGCATAGAAAACAAAACAAGGATTGGAAAATTAAGCCAAAATTTCAGAAAATAAAACAAAAATGTATACAATAAAAGGCAAATTCAGGGCAAAAAAAAAAGAAAATATGTAAAAAGAGAATTAAAATTTATTACAGCAGTTAAAATGCTTGTCAATCTCATTTTCCAAAAACAAACCTTAATACCTATTCAGCAATTCACTTTGCAGAGCTTCAAAGGAATGGAGTAAATCTGTATTTGTTATTGTGCAATGTTTTAGGAGATATTATTGAGTGAAAGAAAACTGAAAGTACAGAAGAGCTTTAATAGGATATACTCATATTTATAAGCCAAAATTAAAGACCACACATAAATGTGTATGTAGATGTATGTATATAAATGTAAATGTTTATATCTATAGCCATCTATACCTATCTATACAGAATATTTCTGGAAAGATAAGATGCATAAATTGTTGACTCTGGGGAATGGGCTCTAGATTCTGATGTTGTAGAGAAACCCACTTTTCATTATTTACCCTTTTGGTAGCTTATAATAGTATTATAATATAGCAATGGGGAAAATTACAAAATGTGAAAGAACATTTAAGTAAATAAAACCAGAGATGGTTGTACAATTTGATCATTCACTTTGTTTTAAAAAAACTATGCTGCAGATATCCTTACCATCAAAAACACTGAAATGACACTTTGCATGTAAATAATTGTTGCGAGCAAAAAATAAAAATGCATATTTAAAAAATTAAAATTCTCAATTACAAAATCCTAAATCCATTTAGTAGTATTAATAGTAATTAGTGATTTCAAGATAATTGAATGGTTTTTGGAATAGCATTCTTAAACTCAGTTAAATTTCTCCTCTCAACAGGTGAAGGCCCTCTTTATGAGAGTAAATGTCATCCAGTAAATGTTGTCAACTATGTAAATGAATGTCACGTAAGCTCATAATTACACGTTGCAACGGGTGACTGTCAACAGGATTCAGAACAATGCTCCATGTTCTTGAGCAGTGTCAAAGTAATGATCCTAAACCTTTTGTACCTTACCAAAATATATGACTTATATATTATATTTTGATTTCTAAGGCTCCCCTTCTAAAATTATAAAATGTATGACTTTCCTAATGGAAACAAGAAGCAAAACAAAGTAAGTTGTTTGAACATTAAAATAAATCAGAATGCTCACTAGAATAGTGATAACCTGGAGATTGGAACCACAGCCCACATACAGAATAAAAAACCTAGGTCTGCATCCAGACCTGTCACTTACAAGTCCATTGCCCCAGGAAAGCCATATAGCTCCTTTCAATCTCACTGTCGCCTTCAATAACAAAATGAACATATTGTACTGGGTTGCTTAAAAGATTAGTGGGACTAATATAAATAAAACAATGCTGTATGAATAGAATAAAATGTTAAGTAATGGCATTTAGTAGATGCTCAAATGTTATTACTATACTAACACTAATACTTAGCAATAGTTGTTAATCATAACAATCTGGCATTGTTGTTAGAAACAACTGAAATCAAGGTGACTGGATAAAGAAGTCATGGTACATATACATGATGGACTATTACTCAGCCATAAGATGAAATAATTTACTATCAATTGTGACAACATGGATGGACCAGAGATCCTAATGCTAAATGAAATAAGCCAGACAGAAAAAACTAAGAGCCATCTGACTTCACTCATATGTGGAATATAAAACTGAAAGCCACAAAGAAACAAAAACTCATGGACACAGTCAACAGTTTAGTGGTTACCTGAGGGTAAGGAGGAGAAGGGGGTGGGGGAGTCAAATACATGGTGATGGAAAGAGAACTGACTCTGGGTCGTGAGCATGTAACGTACCGCATAGACCATGTATTGCAGAATTGTACACCTGGGACCTATGTAATTTTTACTAACCAATGTCACCCCAATAAATTGCACAATAATAATTAAAAACAAGAATTAAAAATGGAAGGGAAGTAGGTAATAAAAATAAAGGGAGTATAGTTTGGGGACAAACCTAAACAGCTTTCTCCTCTGTTGCTCTCCCTGAAGTCAGCCACTTGCTGAGACCCTTTCACTGTCTTTTTACCTTATAAAATTATCTCTGTGCTTAACTTCTCCTGAAACCCACCTTTTGAGATACAGTAAAAATAATAATATTCATTAATTCCAGGTTCTTAATAATGAAAAGTATAAATTATGTGTTCCAGACGCACCCAAGGCCACCCAATAGTGACTCATGTCTATGTACCACAAGGGGTCAATTGCAAGACTGACTAGGAGGACAAAAAACATATCACAAGTAATTTGCACAATTTTCTCACAGACGATTGAGAGTTTAATGGAAACAAAATTACTCAAACTTTCTGGTTCTTACCTTGGTCACAGCACTGAGACTGATTGAGTCCTTCTTACGTGTACCAAGAGAAACCCTCGGCTAATTGGGAAATGACTGCATAATCTTTTGCATAAAAATTCCAGGATTCAGTGCTAATAACACATCTCTCCTACATGTCCAACTATATTACAGAAAGTCAAGAAGGGTCATGTCTTATATTCTCATAATAATTTCTAGTAAAGACTTACCAAGCAAATTATACCTACTAAAAGGGCTTAGAAAATGCTGTAATAGCTGTAACTTTTACGATGTCTTTGGAGAAAGACTACAGAAGTCTGATTCTGAGGACTGTATTAGGACATCTCAGGGTTTTCAAACCTTGGAGCTACTGACATTTGGGGCTACAAAATTATTTCGTGTGTGGGTTAAGCGGGGGCTTCCTGCCCATTGCAAGATGTCTGGAGGCATCCTGGTTTCTACTAGATGCACTCCCCCAATTGTGACAACAATATATGTCTCCAGATATTGCCAGATGTCTCCTTGGATGTGGCGGAACAGTGCTCCAAGGTGAGAGTTATCTGTATTAAACAAGTCAATTCTTGCTGCCTTAAGCCTATTCTCTTTGCAAAAGAGTGTACACATTACACGTGTAATTTACTTTGGGATGGGGGTGGTGTCGAAGCCTTTCTAACTGTTTGATAAGTAACATCATTGCTTCTTCATCAATTTATTTACTTTTTCTAAAGAAATGATCAGTAACTATAGTTTAGATGCTCTTTAATGATTTTTATGAACCTAAGCTGCCATCTGTTATTTTAGAAGGATGAAAATTTTGACTAATGAAGTTTTTGTTTGCTTTGCTTTAATTTCCTACTGACTCTCTTTGGTATTATATAAAAAACTAGGACAATGTATTGGCTATTATAATAATTATCCTCCTTCATGTTTATTTTCTCATTGTGGACATGTCCACTGTAAATCTTATATACCATGTTGGCTATTTTGATGTTTTCATGGGGAGATATACATGTGATTTACATATACCCCACACATGTGCACATGCGTGCACCCATGTGGAAGCATGTGATGCAGAGTGGAGGCAGAAAGGATGTTCTGGGGCAGGATCTTGTATGGTTAATATATGCACTATCCCTCAATAGAGATTTGGCATTCAATTTTTTTTAAGATTTATTTTATTGTTTTTGACAGAGAAAAAGAGAGACAGAGAGAAAGGGGAGGGCCCAGAGCAGTCTCCATAGTTGTACGTCATTAGTTTTTGACATGGTTTAGTTCCACCCAAGTGGGCAGGGGCTGCATAGGGTGGGAACGGGCTGGGGGCCTCTCCCATGGAAAGCACACCTCAGTTCAACATATGGATCCACACAGGCCAGGGCGGGTCCCCTGGGCTGCAAAGCAAGCGCTTAACCCATTGAACCATTCCGGCTTCCCCAGCACTCAATTTTTAAGACCAATTATTGAAAAAATCAACAAAGGGGGCAAAGCTAAGAAAAGTGAATTACAGTAGGAGTATGAGATCCTGCAGACAGAGGGTGAAACTGGACGTCTGGAAATTAGGGATCAGTGCTGTACAAACAAAATAGAATTAGATACAGAATTGCATGAAATTGTGGAGAACAATAACAAGAAAGGGGAACACAGAATAAGGAGGGTGTGCCTTTTTAAAGTGTCAGTTAAGAGCCTGAGAAAGAACTCACAGCAGCAGGACTCACTGAGCAATACTATGTGGAAAGCAAGTCACTTACTACTTGGCCTGTGAGGAAGAACAAAAGCAAAGCAAGGGCATCTTCCCATTGAGTTAGGGGAGACTCCAGTGTAGTATCATTGGAAAATATTATAGAAGGTCTAACTACTTATATCAATTTGGATGCTGGCATTGTGACTTAAATATTAAGAATAATGAGTTAGTTTATAATCTCATTACATTATAATAATTTATGGTTGTTGTTTTTAACATTTCTCCTTGTTCGGGACCTTGTTTAACTTGCTTACTGTGGCATCTCCAATCCCTAGCATAGAATTAGCCTCATGATAAATGACTCAATATCTGATCAATTTATGACAATATCTGGAATCACTATGTTCACCTGAGGTTGTCGCTGAGCTTAAAATTGAAATGGAGATTCATTCAACGAATACTTCCTGAATGCCTGCAGTGGGGACACTGGGCTTAAAACAGCATAAATGTTTGTGCCCTTGTGGAATTGACATTCTGGCAGGTAAGCCAAATGTTCGATTAACAAGAAGTTCAAATTGGGATAAATAGTCTGAAGGAAATGAACTGAATAATGAGGTGAGAACAGCAATACAGGGCTTGCTGTAAATACGGTGGCCAGAGAGGGCCCTTTGTGGGGGGGGGGGGGGGGGGGGGGGATTAGAGAGTAGGGAATCACAGGCAAGATTTAAAAACAAGGAGGAAGTTTCCATGATAGGATTCAGAAATGCATCCAGGTAGAGGGACCAGTATGTGGAAAAGGTTCAGGTGGATGGGAGCTTGTTTCCCAGATACACACCTTGTTCCAGGTTCTGGGGACGTAGCAATGAGCCAGGCTGACTGTGTGGAGCTTCTGTTCTAGCGGATACCATCAGGCTGAGCGGGTAGAGAACGGCCAGCCATGCAGGGCCTTCAAGCAGCGACCTGCACTGGCTCATGGTCCAGACTCTAAGAGGCCACTGCCTGGGTTCTAATCCTGGATTCCCTGCTTACTACCTGTATGACGTTGGAAGGGTTCCTGCCTTCTCTGTGCCTTCGGCTCCCTGTCAATTCAAGTAGGATATTAACAGTACTTACCTCATCGAGGGTTGTGGAAAGAAATAAAGAGACACATTCAAGTATTGGTTATTATCCTTGGGCATGGTAAAGATAATGGATTTGATTTGAACTGCAAATTTAACTCTGTGGAGGGTTCAGTCAAAAACATTACAGCATAGGTCATGTGTATCTTGAGATAGAGATGGAGAACCAGAAAGAATTTAATTCAAAAATATTTAATAATTTCTAGATTTTAACTTAAAATAAATTTTAAAATCATGTATTTTATTATACTTGCAGCATTTAAACCCCCACCCCCCACTCCCGCATTTTAGCACATGCTAGTAATGGATATTTTCTCTCAGATACACATGACCTACGCTACAATTTACAGAGGTGTCTTCCTGCTGGAGTTTCTAACTTCATCCATTCAATGATTTCCTAAGGTACACACGACGTGAGGAAACAGATTTGGGGGAGATATCCTAGAATGTACTCTCACCGGGTTAGTTTGGACACATGAATAGAGAACTGGGGGGTGGGCTATACAGTAGTGAGAGTAAATGATACTCCTTAGGGAGACAAGTGGTCATAAAGGAAGAGGGATGAAGAGTGAGCTCTGAGGGGCCCTCAGTGAGCCGTCAGGAACACTGAGATGTAGAGAGGCTTCCTGTGAGCCTGGCACAGGGGGAACAAGACACGTGACACAAGAGTCAGCATCATTTCTTAGAAACGCTTTCTGGTAGAAGTGCCTCAGAGAAGTACTTCTTAAAAGAACACGGACGCCTGGGTGGAGGTTTGTGGACTTGAGGGAGTGAAAGGACTGGGGAGCATGCACGTAAAGCCCAACAGAAAGGGAACAGAATTAAGATCAGGGCAGGAACACACTGCAATGGCCTGAGCGGATTAGAGAAATGCATGATGCACACCTGACACCTCTCACCAAGTGAAGGGCAGGAAGCAGTGCAGAGACTGAAGTTCAACAGTAGGGGCATCTTCTGTAAGTCTCTGTCAAACACTGATAGGAGTCTGAGTGTCCCAAAGAGATGTGACTGGACAATGAGCTCCTGTAAACCTAATTCTGGGAATGAGGAGGAATGTGTTAGTGAAAGAAAGAGAACCTCAAGATAAAGTGATCGGAACATCTGAGAGATTGTAAAAGCTAGGGAGACAATGTTAAAGCAGAATTTTGGGTATAGACCACAGGCTTCACAATATGGATTTCTAAATGATTACATGGTATGGAGTTCTGGGAGGGGGTGGTCAGAAGAATTGGGAAGTCAAAAATGCATAGACTGGGTAGCCTGTCAAGAGTATAACAGCGAAGTGACCAGGTGAGCACTGCCCAGGTAGGTAACCCCATGGCCTTGGGGCAGGCAGAAGTCATACTATCATTCTGCCATAACTGTATTTAGGTCTGAGGTCAGGAAGGCAATATAGAGAGAGAGAGAAAGAGAGAGAGAGAGCAAAAGAGAGAGCAAGAGAGAGAAAAAGAAGGAGGAGGAAGAGAAGAAGAAAGAGGAAGAAAAGAAAGAAAAAGAAAGAACGAAAGCAAGAAAGAAAAAAAGGCAGAAAAACAGAGAGAGAGAGGGAGAGAGAAGAAAGGAGAGGAGAGGAGAGGAGAGGAGAGGAGAGGAGAGGAGAGAAGGAAAGGAAAGGAAGGAAAGAAGGAAAAAAGAAAAGTAGAGAAGAAGGGAGGGAGGGAGGCAGGCAGGAAGGAAGGAAGGAAGGGAAGAATAACAAAAATAAAGGAGACAGAAAAGAGAGAAAGAAAACTTAAGAAAGACTATATATACTGATGGTATGAAATTTAAAAAATAGATCACACAAGTGAAAATATATATTAAGACCATTGTCTAAGACCTCATCCTAATAGAATAAACTTTTAATGACAAATTATAGTTAAGATAATTAGATTCCTCTATTTTAGTTTCCTATAAAATTATCTTGGGGTAGAAACTTGTGAAATTTATTTATTTATTTATTTATTATTTAGCTTTCTTATTGTAACAATATTTCCTCCATCAAAAAAAGCCAACATTGTTTCACTAAGATTCAGAGGAAAAGTGTGTTAGCTGCAATATTGTTAATAGTACCAGTTTATACGTGTATAGCAGTTTATAGCTTTGGAAGGACTTTCCTGTGCTTTCTTCATGGGTCCCATGGCCCCTCTGAGAGCAGGCCATGTGGTCTCATCTGCACTTGCTAATAAGGAAATGGGGCTGAGAGGCTACAGCTTTCCCACGGCAGTCACAGCTCCAGCGTCAGAGCTTCTGACAGAGCGTACCTTGTTCTTTCCATTGCAATATGCTTTTATGTACAAACTGCTAGTCAAACAGTAGTTATGGGATATACAGCACAGCACAGGGATTATGGTCAATAATATTGTAATAAACTGTATATAGTGTCAGATGGGTGATTTATGGGGTGAGCACTTCACAAGGTACATAAATGTCTAATCACTATATTGTACACCTGAAACTAATATAACATTGTATGCTAACCATACCTGAAAAAAGAAATTTTAAAATATATGTAAAGGGGGGAAGCTGCATGGCTCAGTGGGTTGAGCACTTGCTTTTTGCAGCCCTGGGGTCTGAGGATCGAGTCCTGGCCTCAGCCTGTGCAGACCCATATGCTGAACTGGGATGTTCCCCAGTTCAGTTCTTGGTGGGGTTAGCTTCCCATGTGGGAAGCCCCCGGTTCAGCCCCCAGGTCGCAGGGAGGCCCCCAGCCTGGTTCCTGCCCTGTGAACTCCCCTGCCCACCTGTGTGGAATGAAACTATGTAGAAAACTGATGATGTACAACTATGAAAACTGCTCTGGGCCCTCCCCCTTCTCTGTATCTCTGTCTCTGTCTCTCTCTCTGTCAAAAACAAAATAAATCTCTAAAAAATAGTCTATAAAAATATGTAAAGTAGAAATGTCATTATGAAAAAATTTAAAAGTAATGATTTTAATATTCATTTTTTTCTAAACTTCTATGTGTACTTACATCATTGCATACTATACTACTTTCAGACTTCGTGAACAATTTAAAGTTGCAAATTGTGAGTGTGGTGGTAAAGGGTAAAGGACTAAACATTTTATTAGTTTTGTAACTAACACATGAATAGCCACATAAAGGTAGATTATCTTTTTATCTTGCAACTTAGAAAGATAAACAGGATAAGGGAGATCTTGTGTGTTATAAACTATATTTGTACCCTGTAAAGAGGGAGTATTTCTGACATGTAGCAAAGTGATTCCATGGGCACCTAAAAGCTGGGGACCCTGAACTATGTGCGACCAGTGGCGCCCTGTGAGAGTAGTGAGCTTGGAAGCCCCATTTAAGCAAGGCTTTTGAGTGAGCCCACATTTCAGGTTGGTCAAACATTGACTCAATCAATCTTCCATGGGCCCTTTGGTCAAGAAATGATGTGCGCTAAATCGATAATATTTTTTATTAACATTATAGTTTAGGAAAACTGAATAACAGAGAATAACACAACACATGCTGTGAACCCATTCACAGAACTGTCACGATTCCCTTGGGGAAACAGCACAGAGGGGTCTTCCTGCATCCACCCCAGTGTAGATGTGCATCCCGAGCTATAAGGAGGTGAGCATACGCCTGTGCACACTCTCTCTGAGTGCGGGCCAACAGCCAGAACTTTGCTTGCGCATCATGAAAGGACAGTTGTCGCAAAGGGGAACATGGGAAAGACCTCACATTTCATCAACACACACGACTATGCCCTTCCTTTAATGAGAAATGAAAATGTTAGGGAAATATCTTTTAATTTTGCTCACCTCTAAGGGCAGAATTTTTGAAAAAGACTTTTTGGCTTTTTTACTCAATGGGTGTTCATTGTTAGAACTGAAAACATTTTCTTGGAACAAGGTAAAAACCTTACTCTTTGTATTAGTATATTCTCCATAACTATACTTCTTTCAGACTTTGTGAACAATTTAAAGTTGCAAATTGTGAGTGTGGTGGTGAATAATTTAGGTACAGACTTTCTTTCTTGCTTGATAAGGTGCTGAAATGGTACCTCATCGCTACATTTCAAAGCATGTATTTATAACATTGTGAATACTAATAGTGTTTGCACAATCATAATAAAGCATCCCACGCTCTGAAATAATCTCTTCAGAATAAAACAAAACCTTGTTAGTGTATCTTTATTCCCGATAAAGCACAAGAAAGAGGTTAACATTTAAGCAGCTGCTGCTATGTTAACAATTGCAGCATTGGCGATTTCTCAACTATTTACCTAATTTTGAGTATCTGTGAATTTTTGACTGCTTTGTGTTCCTAACTTATGACTTAACAATAGTCATAAGAAATGTGAAAATAAAATAAAGTACTTTTATTCATCGATTTATAGCAAATGACTATCAGGTAATAACAGAGAACAAGACATAATTATGTTCTAGAGAGTTGAGGTTAATTATTAATTAAAGAGGTAGCAGTATTTAGTAGAAAGAGAATGTGCTGAGCATCAGACAGATGTAGGGTGCAACCCAGAATCTACAATTTATTAGGTAGGCAAGTTTCTGAATATTTCTGCTTTTCTTCAGATTTCACCTGGGGATGTGACACCTCGCTTACAGGGTGGGTTGTTTTAATGATTATAGAGACATTGTTGGAAAGTAACACAGGGTATGACATTAAACAGAGACCTGATCAAGAAATATTAACATTATTGATGCCATTTCTAACAGGTTGAAATTTAGAAAAAGGCTAAGTCCACATGATTAGCTCATGAGAAAAATGTGGCATGAGTTCCACTGATTCATGCTACAGCATTTCTGTCTGTCGCAGTATGTTGATAACATGTATTTGGAAAACAAAGCTGCTGCTTGATTCAGATTAGATTCCCTGATAGTGTCTGCTTATGTATCAGAGAAAAATAGATGCAGCCTTTTCTGGGAGATGCGAACATCTTTCTTGTCTCTTTGAAAGATGTTCCAGTGGGTGCAATGCCAGAAAGCATTAGCAGAACCACACGGGCTACACACAGCAAGGTTCTGTTTGCATCTGTTGAAGCCAGTTAGAAGTGGCTCATAAGTGAAGTAAGAGCTTAAAGGAAAAACTAGTGACAAGGTGACCCCACAGTTCCTGATGGTACTTTTCATTCTTAGATAATCATAAATATGCCCCTTTTATCTCAAAGTATCCTTGCCTGTAAGATCTATTATGTGGTAATACTACTCTTAATTTACATACAAAAACCACCCCCTAAACAACCAACCAACCAAACAAACAAACAAACAAATAAAAAAGCCAAGAAATGAAATGTGAATAATCTGACCATTTGAGTTCTGGCTTATGGGGGGAAAAACATAAAATCATAAATTCCTAAAATCAACTCCTCAGAGCAGGGCCTCTCTCAATCAATCAATCTCTCTCTCTCTCTCTCTCTCTCTCTCTCTCCTCCTATAATGAAATTACAGGCCAATCTTATCACTACAGGGGGAAAAAAAAAAAAGGCAGATGTACAGCCCTGTTACTGGGAACTTCTGCTTAATACCATAAGCACACTTACACCTCCATTGATCCAGAGTTGGTCCTTAACGACTATAAATACAAACCCAGCAAGTTGCATAAGGATTTACAAGCAGCACAGCAAGATTATCTGATGTTACAGCCTCAGAACCAACGTTTTCTACAAAACCTGTATAACCAATAATCACTGGTCCTTTCTTATTCAGTAAAGTTAATGAGCCAGCAGAAGTCTTTCAGCAGAAAATCAATATGCACAGACTTATCAAGTACCCACGATGTGTTAATTATGGGCTCTGTATTGATAAGAAAACTACTGGGGACAGCCATGGAATCAGTTGTCACGCAACCTCAAAATCTGATTATTAATTGGAATAATACTCATCAAAGAACAATGAGAAAACAAGTATATAAAAATATATGCAAAAGCTAAAGCTAAGGTATTACATTATCATAATGACTAATGTCAAATATATCAAAAATAGTGTGGATGGGAAACACTTTGAGAACTGGGAGACTACAGTCAGCTTAAAAGATCTGATTAATTGTGCCCATTTTATTTGCTACGGAACAGGAGGGATGACATGCCTGGGACCAATTTGCACAATCAGAAGAGACAGATTCAAAAAATATAAAAGTCAGGGTCCCTACCCAAGGTAACCTTTGAGAGAAGCATACTCTTACAAGAGTAGCTCTCTGGTATCACTTATCTCTTTTGCTTTCATCTTGTCACCATTTAAAGCCAAACGAACTGTTCCCAATTGACCAGCATAGCCTTGTACAGGTTGGGAATCAGAACAGGGAACTTACCTTAAATATGATATTTATTTGGAGTTCATCGCTATTTCTACACTGACATTTTATTATTTATAGCTCAGCATTTCATTTATAACCCTTACTCACTTTTGATCTCTAGGGATGCAGTAAAAAGAAAGAAAAATGCAGCATGACTAATGTTCAAACCATTTATTTTTTAACAAGATTTTCTCTGTTGAAATTTATACCGCCACTGAGAGCAAAATGTGAGAGGTGCCTTAAGAATAAGAAGAGAGAAATCACAGTTAGAGCCAAATTTAAAGAGCTGAATTAAAAGTTCAGTAGGCATATGCATAGTATTCTTACTAAAATAACTCTCTAGCAAACTGAAGCATTGATAACTTTGCAAGATATCAACACAGTTTCCCCTGTTTTATAGACATGGTTATGAAAGTTACTACTGTTGGTTCATTCTCAGAGGGTATTCCCATGTAGGGACAGAGTACAAAGAAGGGACACAGGACGGTAAGCTAAACCTTGCAGGCAGGCTGAGGTCAGCGTAGCGAGGTGACTTCAGCCCTTGGAGACACTGCTTGGCCGCCAGGGCACACATCCTATTGAGATGACTTAGAAACCATCCAGCAAATTCTGTCTCCTATTTTATTACATGACTTTTCTGAATACTACATTGATTAATCCGTAATCAATTTTATGTTTTTCCCCCCACAATGCTCTTAGAACTGTTTATCTTAATTTAGTCACCACCATGTTACAAGCTATTTTATGATACGTATGTGTGAAGCATGTGTTTGTGTGTACTGACACTTGAATATGTAAGAGAAAGAGCAGTAGCCAACATACCCTAATAGAGTTATTCGAAAATCAGCATATGCAGTAAGTTGAAAATGGTTCATTTAAAACCTACTCTCTTTTTGAAACAGTCTCCCTATTTGGGGCTCAGGAGACACGTTTTCAAACTACTACAATTTTATTTTTAACATACTGGCAACTCTTTGGATCTTTTACTTTATAAGTACCAAATGGAAATGTTTGTAGTTTATGGTTTTTGCTGCTGAGCCTTTAACCTTTTTTTCCTGTACTTTCTAGGGGAAAGAGTCACACTTACCAATTCAAGAAAAGGCCAACAGGATGGATTCCAGATTTGTTCCAAGCCTATGAAATCTAAAGGTGAGCTAGCATCTAATACCACAGAAAAGGTGTCATGCAGTCAATCAACATCACATATCTTGACCGCTGACATGAAAGCAAATAGACACGAGAAATGCCCCATGGAAGTCATTTTCTCATGTTATATGCTGCTTCAGTTAGGTGTTGGCATAAAAGAGCATTTATAAATGACATGAAAAGAAAACACATTTTACTTTAATAAACTTACTCCTGCCTGGCAATGATCTTTTTTTCTTCCTTTCTTTCTTTGATTGTTAAATATTTAGGTAGGCCAGATAGTTATCAGTTTCCCCCGAAAACACTGTTGAATTTGGAAACTGACATAAGCAGCACCACCCTCATCATGATAGCACACACTGGTGGCTGCACACTCATGACTGGAACTGTCTGAGCCTCTCTTCCGAAACAGAGACAAATGCCTCCTTCCAGACAGTGTGTCAGGAAGCTGAGCACCGCGTCTCTGCCGCTTGCCACGGGCTGTCAGACAACAAAAATGTATCCTTCTTCTCTTTCCAGTTTCTTCATCATTAAAAAGTAAACAGCCACACAGAACAACAGTTCTGCTTAGATTAGAACATTCTTTTGCTTTGCCTAAATCTTAAAATCTGAAAAAACAAGATCTAATTCCATTCCAAGAAGAACTACAGTCTAACAACCACAGAAATATGGGGAAATAAAAGTGGCAACCTATTGAAAAGTGCCTGTATTTGCTGTTATCACAGATGGATTTTACATATGTATGTATGTGTGTATTGATTCATTCATTCATTTGCTTATTTACTTATCCATCCGTGTATTCATGTATATTTTGGCAAGGTACAGATATTCCTGACTTTACAACTAAAAATGGAGCTTGTGGTCACCAAATTCAATGTACTCACTCAGACCATCTCAGGTACAGGGTCTTTACACACAGCAAGCACTTGATAAATACATGCTGGGTTCGCCAACGGCACAGGGAGGGCACTGAGGCCCGGAGGCCCTCGTCCGGGGTCCCTCAGCCTCGACCTGGCAGGGCCCACCACCCACTTTCAGCCCACTGTCAGCTCTGTGACGCCCAGCCTCCGCCTGCCTGGCAGCCTCACTTTCTTCCTTTTCCAAAAGGAGATAAGCATTTTGAGACAGAACACATGCGTTTGCCCTTATTGCTTGTCTGTCACCAATGAGAAAACATGCACTTTTTGTTATTTCCTAGTGGAAACAACAAAGCTATTGAAATGAATGGTTTCAAGTCTATGCAATAGGATTACTGCCCCAAATTCTCCAAACATTACATAAACATCACAGCACACAAATATCTTATAGTTGTGATTTGACGTGAGATGTATCCCGTGAATCTATATATTTCTGTGCTACTGTAAGGCCGGCTCTGAGAGGATTCCCAGTTGGGCCCTAGATTGTGAAAAACATTTACCTAAAGAAAATATTCACAATTCTCCTCTATCATTTTATCTTTAAATAGACTAGAAAATTGGGTCTTTAGGTCTTCGGTATGTATGGAATACAGCATCATCCTTCCATTCTGGCCTTCCTTGCCCTTAACACTTACGGTGGAGCCCCTGCTATTTGCTAAGAATACTACTAGATCTGAGGACCTTGCTATTCAAAGTGTGGATCAGCTGACTCAGAAGCTGACAGGTGGTTCATATTTACATTAAAGTTGGGGAAGCACTTTAAAGACACAGTCACCGTCCTTGAGATTTACAAAGTCTATCAGAGGAAACAGTCAAGGCACCGCCAGTCCAAATGGAGCAGCTGGCACATGTTTAAAAGGTGCTGATCCCCAGGTGGAAGGAGCCCTGTGGGCACATGGCTTGCCAAGTGGAGGAGTTTTGTGCAAATTAGAGCAAGAAGCCTCTTCTCCAGGTGGTCTCACCCACGTGCCCAGACTCGCTGCATCCAGGCCACTGGTTCACTTGCATGACCAGCAGTGTGGGACGCTGTGTCCCTGAGATGCTCATATTCATTCTCCCTCCCTCCCTCCATCTCTGTCTCTGTCTCTGTTTCAAGAGAGAATGATCCCCTCCCCACCCCCATCACACAGGAATAGATTGTATACAGGGTCCGGCAGAAGTAACGCCCTTTTTAAAGTTTACTAACAAAAAAGGGGCATTATTTCTGTCAGATTCTGTATTATTCGGGGAAGACTGAATATTATCTATAGGCGACAGAGCACACTGTAGGAAAAGTCCAAATTGTGCTATTATATAATAAGGCTTGCTTTTCAGGAAGAGACCCGGGTAGCACTGTAAAGAAAAAGAAAAAAACATGCTAGGGTCATTTGAGGGAAGGCCCTAAGTTATCTAGGCAGGAGGTAAGGAGGCCTCTGAGGAGCTCCATATAAAAGGGCCGGAGGGGATGGTTTCTAATTCAGGAAACAAGATGGATGATGCTATCAGTCAAGAATATAAGCAACAATCCTCTACCAGGTTGGGAGTGTCCGGTTGAATGTGTCAAACAAAAACCTGGAGTGAAGACAGGAACTCAGGAGCCTGAGTGGCCGTGGGGGAGCCCCGCCCTGAGGTCTGAGGCCCTCTGCAGGCATTTCGCACACCACACACCCACCTAGTGACTCAAGCAGCCAACCCTTCCTCCAGCAATCACAGCCACAGAATGGCCTGCTTGTGCAAGTCCTGTGGGAACTGCTGAACTAACAGTAGGGAACGTAGAGAGGAAGGAGAGTCTGCTTTGGGGTCAGGCGGTCCAGAGCTGAACTGCTGTGTGCGCCACTTCATAGGACCATCAACAAATTATGCGCATCCTCTCTAAATCTGTTTTCCTACCTGTACCATGGGAGGGTCTGATGCTCTTGCCTGGGGGGTGGGGTCCAAGATGAGATGGCTATATTTCCTGGTGTTCCCAGGACACTCTTTGTTCACAACTGTTGTCTGAGTCATTATTAAAAGAGACACCATTTATTCTAAGATGTGTCCAGTTTGAACGCAAATTATATGCTCCTGCCTCCTCACAGGGACATTAAATGACTTGAGGTGTGTACAGACAGCACTGGGCTCCTGGGCTTCCTCCTTCCTCCTATCTGTATGTGAAAGAGGAAGGGAGACCTGGCTGGGATCTTCATTACCACAGCCTCGCCTAATGACACCCCTGGAATACAAAGCATTGTGTCACTCCTAGCTCATGGACCTTGAGCTAAAGAATCAATTTAGCAAAGTGCTTTACCCAATTTAGGGGAGAGAATTTCACCTCCATTAAAAGAAAAGACACATTCTTCATTTTCAGGTTGCACATGGAGAAAGAAAATTGATGGTAATTTGTGAAAATACTGCTGAAAAGTGTCTGCAGCTCATGTACACATTTATTCTCTCCTGAGCAGACAAAGAGCCTCAGGCCAGTGTGAGCCACAACATGGGTTGTGGAGATGTGGCAATCCCAGATGTGCTGGGAACTGCTGCCTAACAATAACCTGGTTTACTGATAAAATAACTTGCCATATTCTGATTGTTTTGTGATGTGTCTATTTGCATTTAAAACACCATAAATGCCCTGATTTACATATGTGTGTGTTGGAAACAGAGCTAAAATGTTAGGTATTAATGCTAGAAATTTTGTGGGAATGCAAGGATATTACTCTGAGCAGCAAGAAGAATAATCTGAAAATACCATATTTCTCCATGTATAAGATGCCCCCATACATAAGGCGACCCCTACTTTTCTAACCCAACATTAAGAAATCAATACCAGCGTTACTCTCACACATAAGATGACCCCGATTTTTTGTTTAACAATTTTAGACAAAAGTATGGTCTTATACACAGAAAAACAGGTATCAGTATTCAATAAACATGAGTATGTGGTATGTCTGGCGCTACAAGCATTGTTTATTCCTAGCTCTGCCACTATCGAGCCATGAGATCTCAAGGGGAGTTCTTCGGGCTTCAGTTTTATTAGCTATAAACTAAATGGCTTGGAAGCTTTTAGTTCCAACTTCCCTTCCATCACCAAATTTCCATGAGTGCAAGGTTTCTTAGTGTGGAAATGGCTAACATGTGGCACATCTGCCGGGCTCCTGTGCATCCTGGAGCCACACCAAGCCCAGCACACTTCCAATCCCACCAATTCCTTGCACTCCACAGGAGGGCCCCTGACTTTCCTGGTGCCCATCCAGATGTCCCACTGCTTCCTCATCAGGAGTCTCTGTGCTGGCCTTGACATGCTCCTATCCAGCTGCACTCAAGTGACAAGAGGTAGCTAGGAACGGAGAGACACACTGTAAGAAGTAAGGATGCTCTCTATTCCCCATCTCGTCTCTCCGCCAATCTCCAAAAGGTAGCCTGTCTCCCTCTGAAACGATGCCAAACTATCTAAGGTGAAAAAACATACTACTCAGCCAACGAGACTGTTTGTACTGCAACAGTTTCTTTACAACTCAAATGCTTTCAGCTCAAGCTGCAAGGTGATTTGCACTTCAGGTGAGGTGGTTGCCTCTTAGTACACTGCTGCCTGGGCTTTCCGGAGAACGAATTCTGAAGGAGTTGGGCTTGGAGAGCCACAGGGCATCATCTGACCTTTGCCAGCACTGCCTTCCGGATGGCATTCCTAACAGTGGCACACAGATGGGCTCTGTGTGATCTCAAGTGAGCCATACAGGTAGTGGACTCTCCATTTTAGAAGGAGCGATAGACTAATGAAATCAGGAAGAATCACTTCACCTGGAACCAGCCAATGGCCCATGGAGGTAGAATAATTCATCACAGCCAAGTACAGCAACCATTACATGAGGAAGAAAGTCAAGCACATGCCAACTAGGCTTCTTGTCCAGACTGTTGAGTTACAGGATTGATACGGCCCATGGTCTTCCTACTCTGATTCACAGGAACTCTTGTTTAGTCTGTAGGAACAGACATGTCAGCAGAATTACATATGGGACATACAAAGTGACAAACTTAGTTCTAGAACATATTTAAAAATCATGGTGCTGCCCTGGATCCAAAAGACCGTATTTATTGCCTGATCGAATCAGCGAGTGAACATTATGATTAGCACTCTGTTCTTGTCACATTTTTGTGAATGCTTCTAAGATAATTAGAGTGATTGCTTAAGGTTGTGAGAGTACACCCCCCCCCCTTTTTTAACTGCTGGAAATGTTATTGTTGCTATTTGTGTCGACTATCTTAAAACTTCTCAGAAAGGATTTTCAGAAAGAATTCCGAGAGACAAATAAGGGGATCACCAGGGAGATTCTGGAGAAGAAAGGGGTACTGATGCACTTAAGCCAGGTCAGTTTGGCAGAAGATAAAAAGCCACCCCTAGATAAGAAATGAGGACATACTGTGTGATCAGCGAGGGGAGAAAACTTGGGGAGAGGAAGAGAAGGAGTCTTTGAGCCGACAGAAGAGGAGGTTGTCCTGGGGCTTGGACAGACCGCACAGATGGTGAGCGCTTCCCTAGGCTGCTAGTCTGGAAGAAGAACCCAGGACGCTTTCATGCCAAAGTGCGGCTCTGCCTTGAATATCATCCTGGAACCCAGCTGTGCTTAGCTCAAACGTGATTCAGCGCTAACAAATTGCTCAAATATAGCTGGGCACAGACAAGAAGTCAGCAGAGACAATGTTACACTGACCTGGGTGAGGAAAGGATAGGTGGGCTCTAAATTAATAAAGTGAGGACAGAGCTAGGATTCTAGAGACAAGATCTTGTGAAAGTAAGATGCTATAGGGACAAAGGGGAAGACTGGAAGCGGTGGTTTGAGAAACACTAAAAAAACAGAAAGCAAAGTGTCAGATTCCAGCTTAGGCAGAATGTTCAGGGCTTTCATCTTCAAGTAGCATGATAAATAGTAAAGTATTTGGTGTTTTAAGCTATGGTAAACTGGAGATATAAAACATAAGCAAAAACGTTAGAAAATGTTAATGTGGAGAAGCACTTTATGGAAGTGGTAAAGCCCCGTGCTGCTTTGAAGAGACTTTTTCAGATCTAATACTGAAATTTAGGAATATAAACATTTTATCATCAAAATATTAAACTTATTTGCTCACAAAATGATTCTGTTCTCTTTGTGTATGGAAGTAAATGCATGGGTGAAAAAGAAACCTTTCTTTTTGAAGTGTGGAGTGGGCAGGGAGGGATGAGATTTGGAAAAAAATCCTCTCTGCAATCATTCATATTAAAATCTTTCAATCTCAGTGAGAAAGATTTGTAAAATGCCATGAAAATAAAGGCACCTAAATCCAATAAACCCTTGTTTAATATCTGCTTAATTATTTCCCCTGCTCACACATGCACACACACACACACACACATTTGCATAGTTGTGACCATACTCTACATGCAATGCTTTGTCATTATCATAAGTCAATTGCACATTCCATAGTGACAGCTATCAACCCAGTGGTAGCTGACAGATCCAGAACTAATTTCAGGAGAACTGTTCCATTCTAGAGTAGCATCTTCAGGAGTCAGCTAAGGACAGTGTTCCTACAGATAATAGGCAGGAAGAGAAACAGGTACAAGAATGGGAGCAGGAGGATCAGGCCACTCAGCCTGGGGCAACTCGATGACATCCTAAAGGACATCCTAAAGGGTACAATCTAAAGAGTATTTGCAGATATTTTGAAAATGGCAAGGACAATGTAAAGGATGCAGCTTTTTGCTGCAGAAATATAACACAAAGAAGCGTTCAATGAATGTGCTTCTGGGTAATTCATTATTGTTTCAATCAAACACTTCATAGCAGCACGTATTCATGACACCTCTATGAGGTGGGCACTCATTACTGGCAGTGTGCAGAGACTGAAAAGTAGTATGTGCTTTCACATTTCTAATCTCACTTAGGAGCTTTGGTGAAAAACTTAAGAAGCCAGAGAAACAGTGCTGGCCAATGGGCCTTCATTGTTACTATAGTATTATGTTATACACACTTCCCATGCCTTCTTTTCTGTATCAACCAGTGTCATATAAACAACTTTATTCATCATTCTCTCTCTTTTTTAAAAAAGATTTGACAGAGACAGAGAGAAGAGGGAGGGCCCAGAGCAGACTCCACAGCTGTACATCATCAGACCTCCACATAGTTTCGCTCCACACAGGTGGGTGGGGGCTGCGCAGGGTGGGAACAGGGCTGGGAACTGGGCAAGCCTTCTCGAGCTAGGGCTGAACCCTGGCGGGTGGGGGGCGAGAACCAAACTGGGAGCCTCCCGTGTGGGAAGCACACCCCAGTTCAGCACATGGGTCCACACAGGCCAGGGGCCGGAACCCGATCCTCGGTCCCCAGGGCTGCAAGGCAAGTGCTCAACCCGAGAAGTCATCCTGGCTTCCCCATCATTCTCTATTTCAAGTACTCTCTGGGTTTCTAAATATTGTGCTGTCCTTATCAGCTAATATCAAGAACAATTAAAATGACAAAAACAAGGTGCAATAACTACATTTCAGATAAACCATTATCTGAGGTTTTCAAGTCTATGATGTTTCCTTAGCTTGTTTGACACAAATCATTTATATAGCAACAATGAACAAAAAGAATATGAACAAAACTGAGTCTCATAAAATGATTTAAATAATATAAAACATTACAGGTTGTATCATATCCCCACATTCAAAAACAACGCAGTTCTCAGGGTGGCAATGAGAAAAGAGGAATATAATTTTAGGAGCTAGATATCTAATTCTTATTGACTCTATTAATAGAGAGAATTTTAGCACTCTCCTGTTGTAACAGTATGTTTAGATGGAGCATATTTTTTACAGAAAATAGCTTTTTTTTTTTTTAGGTGCCTGTAAAAGAAGAAAGCATCTCAAAACTTATTCCATTTGGTGATGGATGTGATTGGTAAAAGCTCAGGACGGTGTGTGTGGCTTTTCCTGTAGGTCCGTCTGTCCTGCAACTCCTGGGATGCATCAGACTGAAGATTACATATGGAAGGAAAGCCACATGCTAGACAAAGGAACCATACAATGGAAGCAGAACTCATCAGACATCGGATGACGACTTGGTGCCAAGTTATGGAATAAAGTGTACCTACATTTCCTAACTGTTAGGTCTCTGATTTTTAAAAAACATTCTGGATTACTAGTTATAATAGAAAACATAATTTTGTAGAATGAACTTAAAATGTTCTTTCAATAGTTCTATTTTGCTTCTGAGTTTAAATACACACTGTGACATTTGTTGACTATGAGATAAGAAAGTACAAAGAACAATACTAAAAATACATTCTTAAGAGACTGAAACCACACTTGTATTTGACAAGGGTATATAAAAAAATCTAAGCTCTGACAAAGTATATTGGGATGTTATACAACACAAATGATTTACACAAACACTAATGTTGTGCAGCTGAAATATTACCAGAAAGATAATCTCCGTATTCATCATTTATTTTCCCTCCTATAAACATAAATTGATATTCTATCTCATGTTCTTAGCAGAAAGCCTCTCTCTTATATATGATATTTATATGAGGGCTGTCCAGAAAGTATCTAGCCATGAACCTGTTCTCATTATATTGACAATGGCTGGATTTTTTTTTTCTGGGCAGCCATCGTATATCTCATATACATAAGATATATAAAAAATTGTTTTTACAGCATGACTCATGATTATAGAATTCCAAATATAACACATTTCTCATCCCAATACAGCTACACAGAAAGATTAATACTACTATGGTAGTTTAAAATGTGAATTCTAACTTCCTCTAAATAGCAGCTACAAATGAGTCCATAATAGTAATTTTCTGCATTATATTGCTAACCTCTGAATTAATTATTTAGCCAAAGGATAATGTAGTAAGGAAGGCATGGAGTGGTCAAAGGACTAGTGAAATGAGAATACGCTATAATTCTATACCTACAATCTCATTTCTCTTTCATTGCCTATTTGTTTGTTTCATCTCACTTCCTCAATCTCTAATCAAGAACTCAGTGGCAGCTTGTGCAGTTTACACACTGATTTATCAACTGCAAGCACTGCTAGCGCATGCCACTCCAAATCAAGAAAGGGAACTCTAAGTCACAAGGTAATTTATGGTCATTGAGACTTGGACTTTTACACTTACATTGCTCTTAAAATTAAAGAGACTACTCTATAGCAGAATGTAGCTGGGCCATTTACGAGGCAGTGGCGAATGTGGCAGGTGTGGTGACCAGAACAGGTGTGATAACCAGAGCAGCATCACCTGACCTTTACAAATATAAATTCTCAGGCCCCACAGCGAGTTTCCCGAATAAGAAACTCTAGAAATGAGGCCTATGAAGTTGCATTTCTAACAAGTTTCCACGGAGAGGTGCAGCTGACTCAGAGGCCATCCTCAGAGAACCAATGGATCAGAACCCAGCTTCTGAAGCTAGGCTCAGCCCCTCACCAGCAGAATAAGCCCAAGGAAGCCATTTAACTCTACCTTCTCTTCTGTAAATGGGGATGAGTCACTGCATACCTTATAGAACTGCTGTAAGGGTTAAATGAGTCAGTCACTTAAGACTCTGCCTGACATCTAAATTACCGGTAGTAAGTCCTATGTATGTGTTTTGAAAAAGAAAATCGTGTGAAATAAATTGCATTTGTTCTATTTTACCACACAGCCAGCATTTTATTTCCAGATAGCTGAAATAAATTAGTTTAACCCAGGGTTTGCCAATCTCTGCTGACTATTAGAATCACCAGGGAAGCTTTTTAAAAATTATTGGTTTCATGATTTTGATTTGTTTGATCTAGGCTGAAGCCCAGGTATTGCAGTACTTTAAACACTCCCCAGGAAACATTCAGCCAGCACTGGAAACTACTGCCTTAACTTATAAATAAACAGTATGTTTCTAGAATACGATGGTCATGTTTGGAATCCATTGTTAATCAATGTAAAGAACCTTGCACTGAATGAAACAAAACTCTACCACAAAATACAGAGCTGTCTAAAAGCTTGGGCTGACAGCAAAATATATTCACAAACTTAACATTTAAATCTTGACATATTTGAGGCCTTGGGATAAAATCAGCCATGTATATTCAGGGTTATAAAATGTGTACTTTCAGGCAATCCCGTGCAGTGTGTACAGAATTTGAAACACCCTACTGACGGAAGAGGTAGATGATCCTTCAACCTTGGCAATATAAAGCACAGGCTACCAGATTCTTGGCGTTCGAGCGTTAACATTATCAGTTTTCATCCTGAAGGTCCACAGCTATGGGGGTTTGTACTTGATGAAACAAATTGGAAGGATTCCTGCCATGGGCCTGGTGAAATGAATTTCAGCTGCCGAGCTAGTCAGTGAGCCTAACCTACTGGGCAGCATTCTTTCCCATGGTCCCATATACATCACATTTTCAATGATAAAAACATGGAGGTTTGTAGACAGAAAAAACAGGCAGTACGTAAGAAATAAAATGTTGAAGAAAGTTGAAAGAAATAAAAAAACATCTCAAAGCAAAACTTCTATGCTTAACAAAAGCAGAGGACTGTCCAAACATTTTCATGTTCCCAAGCCTGGAGATTTCTGAAGATCTTACAAATATTCCTCTTGAAGATATCAAGAATATACTGTATAAAGAATGCTATTTAGAAGAATGCTATTGCTACATATTTTATTTAGGGTTAATTAATCCCCAAGTTAATGAAATGTAAAGAAGCAATGCTTCTTATATGAAATGGAAAATAAGTTGGAATCATTTTTCATGTAAATTAAGAAAAAAACTGCACGTAAGTTAAGCCTCAAGGCAGATTTTATGATGCCCAAACTTCACATACTGTCAGCACAAAACCCTCTGTGCAGAAGGAAAGCCACAGACTAGATTGTGGTTTACCTGGGGTCTCCCTTGAGAAAGGTTAGAACATATTTCCTATTAATTACAAAAGCTAAAGAAGCAACAGCTCTCAAAAGCTGCTCCTTCTCTCTGTTATTATGGGCATGCTAGCAAAATGAGAAAAATCAGAGGGAGATTTTTTTTTTCTTAATGCTAAATTTAGGTATCCATTCCATTTAAAACACAACTATTTACGGTGGAAGTTTTGACCAAAGGCAAAGCTTTGGTCGATTTCTTTAATCAAATGAGACACAGTGGTGACTATATCAAACCTATGCTGACTAAAAGTCAAGGCTAATTTACAAAGTCACTACATAACCAGGGTTCTAGAGCATTTCTTTTAGACAATTCCCAGGAAAAAATTCAGAGGCAGCCAAGTTTGCTATTGACGCCCACGTTCCCTCAATGTTTATCAGAGAAGTCACGTGCTGTTTTGCACCTTCAATTCCAGTACTTAAAACCTTGTTAGTTTAGTAAATTACAAGTAATGACTTTCAAAGCCATTTTGAACCTGCCATTCTCTATCCCACCTCAGAACTGCCTAATATTGAATCTCTAGCCCACCTCCCCTTTGGAGTTCTGCAGAGTTTTCAAGTCATTTACGGACTAAACAAGAAGATCGTGAAGACTGAATGAGATGATGTATGAAATCTGCTTATCACAATGTCTAGTTCTGAGTAGGCTCTAGATTGGGCTTGTTTGGCTCAGGATGGCTTTGATGTAGCCCAACACAACTTTGTAAACTTTATTTTTTTTTTTATTATTTTTAGCTCATTAGCTATCATTAGTGTTAGTGTACTTTATGTGTGGCCCAAGACAATTCTTCTTCCAATGTGGCCCAAAGATGCCAAAAGGCTGGATACCTCTCATCTAGTTAATTGTCGGATTCCAACCTATTCTCAGGTCTCCGCCCAGTATTTTCCAATATTCATCTTCACTCTGTTTCACAAAATATTACGTGTGCAAAATTTTGCTTTTGAAAATTACTCTTTACAGAATAGAAAATTTTGTTCTTTAAAGAAGAAACAAAGGTGAATTCCTCTTTGACAGAAATACTCTTTATGTTCTACACTGATGAGAAAAAAACTCCTGAAATTAGTTTTTGGGTTGGGCACCATGTTTACTTATCTTTAAGTCTCAAAATTGTGTGTGTGTGTGTGTTTAGATGTATAATAAAGATATTATAGTTTTCCTTGCTGGTGCCAATTCCAAAGGCATTAATTTAACTTTATCTTTCTTTTATTTGAGAACTTTCTCCCAAGCATTTCCATTTCGCTTTGGTAGGGCCACGGTATTTCCAAGCCTTCTCTTCTTACTACTTTCAATGGGAGATCACCCCCTAGTGGAAATGCAGTAGCTAAGACGATATTTCTGTGCTTCACTGGTGAAAATTTAAAGGAAATCCATGATACTTAAAATGATGTTTATACTCCTAAGCAAAGACTGAAGAAACATTTTGTAAGCAGCACAGATTCCTAAAGTGCAGTGAATGCCCATATGCATAAGAACAGATTAATAGTTTTAAAGTTTCTTAGACTTCTATACCAATTCACAATTAATGCCTATTTCCATTAGAACTTTTATTTTCAGAGAACTGTGTGACCGTTAAGGTAAATTATTGAATATAATTGTAGTATATTGCAATAATCTATCTGTCCAAGAAACATGAGGGCTAAGATATAGTCAAATGAGTAATACCCATGCTTTAGGTTTTCTGGGTCCATTTGTATAAAAAATTATCCACAAAATATAAAATATTAATATTTACCTTATTTTGAATAAATAATATTAGGACCACCTGGGGGCATGACAGGTATTATACCCTTAATAAAGTTTTAAAAATACTTCTGGATAAAAATTTTAATTACTGTCTCTATTTATGAATCCACTTCTGAGCTGATAATATAGCCTGTGAATAGGTCAATGAAAAGCCCAAGTACTAATGCAGTTATTCTTTTAAATGTTTTAAAACATTAAATTTACACCTTTGATAAAACCTCACATATATGGTTGTGTCTTTATAATATAACTTTGATAATTCATTACAACCTAGATAAATGGTTAGTTTTACATTTTTTATCCTTACCTGAAATATTGGTTACAAGTACTATTCCTGAAAGACTAAAACTTCAATCTTGGGTAAGTGGGAAATCACTATTTAAAATAAATTAGCCAAAGAAAAAGTTATTTATTTGTATTAAGGCACTTTACATAGACTCTGGGTTGCCCTATAAAATGTACACTAGATAAGCTAATATAAATATATAAAACATTAATGCAGGAGGATAATTTTTAAAAAGAATTTTCTGGAATTGCATATAGAAATTCCAATATGAGAATAATGTTTACAGAAAACTTTAAACATATCCCTAACAAATTTAAATACAGTAGACTCTCAGTTAACCAGCACCCACGGGGATTGATAGATGCCGGATAAATGTAAGGAGGCTCTCCTCTCCATTAACCAGAACTTATAAAAGCCGGCACTTTCAAGCAACCAGCAAAATCTCAAGCAAAAAATGTTACCAGTTGCTTGAGAGTACTGGTTGCTTGAGTTTCAGTTAACACAGAGTCTACAGTATATATGTATTTGTATGTATATATGTTATGTAAAATTTTTTGTAAGCCCTTTAAATTTAAATGGACAACTGGAAAGCATAAATTATAAGATTAGGCAGGAATCTCAATTCTTATCCCTCCTAATTTACAAGGTTGTGGTGAGTACCGAAATTAAAAATAAATGTACCTGGAAGTCCTTTATAAATTATAAAGAATTATAAAATTGACAGGTATCATGTTTGTAGTCATATTATTCTGATAATAAACTGTATTTCTCACTGTAAGTACTGACAGAATCTCCCAATGTTTTAGAAGACTGTGCTAAACAATGAAGTGAATCTAATCCTGTGGTTCTTCTGCTTCTGGCAGAAGGAAGTCAGCGACATAGAGAATTAAGTAGTAGTCAGTTGATTTGGGTAATTGTGGGGAGAGGTGGAGAGGCTAGAGGCTGCGTTGCATGTATGATACCAATGATTAACCCTACTTATTTAACTGAACTTACGTGAGTGATCAAATACCACCAAGTTTTACATTACATCTTTTCCAGTCTCATCTTTGGTTTCTGAGTACTACCAGGATCTGCTGTATATGTTGGCCAAATGTATTTTAACACTATAAGAGAGAAGTTTAGGCTGCCTTAGCTGACAGGATATTAACAAAATCATATATAACAAGAAAAACAACTTATCTTCAAATTTATTTTAATATCAGTGCCATTTCCTTTATATACACATATAATAGCCCTGTAAGGAATGCTTAATTATTCAGTAAGAACTTACAGCAAGTCACCTTCATTTTTAAATATATACTACTCATTTTGCTGAGCTAGTAGGAATTCTGCATTACTATTATTCACGTTAGCTATTGCAACGTTGTGAAGAAGGTCAAGGGAATTTATCCTTTATATAATGCTTGGATGGCAAAACCACAGTTCAGATAAGTTTTTACCTCTATGTTCACAGATAAAAAGAATTAAGGCTCTGATCCAAATAAAACAAGTTATATAGGTAAAAATCTTTTTGCTTTGAAGAGCACAGCATTAACTGAAACAAATGCTATCAATTTTATGCTACATTAAGCATATTAATAACCTTTAGTTACTTATATTTTAGTAAGTGACCTATGATCCTTCAATAGTAAAGCCAGAAGTAGATCCTTAAGGGAACAAAATGACAACAATTAATTAAATGTCATTCAATCTCAATTCTTCAAAGCATAACCAAAAAGGTCACTGAGATTCTACATTATGTCACATCAAAACTGCTTAGACTAAAATTATCAACCTTCTTTAGCATTTATGCAGAGCTGAATCGATGCTTACTTAAATTTTTCTAACCAGACTAATTTCCAGGTTTTCTTGGCTATGTAAGAAATACATATAGTAAGTGGTAGAGTTTGAGGTAAATATCGTGACTCCTAGAACAGTGACAGCTGTTCAGGGACAGACAAACAGAACAATATCAGCGTGTCATACAATTACGAAGATTTGTATTAGGTGATGCCAAGTCGTACAAAGAACAAGTTAAGCTGTGTTGAATCCCTTCTCACTCCGATCCCGTTTTATTTGCCTTCATGGAACTTCATCACCACCTGGGTTTACTGTCTGTATCCCTACAGTAGACTAAAAGTTGCTTGAATGCAGGAACTTGATCTATTTTATTCCCTGCTGCATCCCCAGTGTTTTGAATGGAGCCTAACACATAGCAGGTAGTGTTCTAAGTAACTGGTCTGCCATGGGGTGTGGATACTCTCCTGTGCTGCTGAGGGCAATATGCCCTGAACACAAAGCAAAGAATTTGGTGATAAGGTTGATCATTTACACTATTCAAAAGCATTAAAATTATGTTAATTCATAAAAAAGCAGAAGTGTATGATGGTGTAATACACCCACTGAAGCCACTGGAAGGCTAGGCACAATCACTGACTAATAAAATAAAACTCCCTTACAATTAGTATGGCAGATTAAATACATCATGTGGTTCAGTAAAATAATGTAATTGACAACTATTTTTTTTCTGAAAGGAGCCTGAGGCTCTTATTGTCACATCTAAATCTAGTTGGACTTGTTTGCTTTGAGAAGCTAAATAAGCATCTCAATCAGAATGAAACATTTTCACTTATTCACTATGGGAAATATCTAAAAGCATAAACAAAAAACTGTTCACTACAAAGAAAAAAAACAACATCCCAGTTCTCTGGGGAATGCTTGGGAAAGGTATTTTGATGCAATTATAAATGGAAATAAGTAGATCAATGATAGGGACTTTGCCAAGAGAATATTTGAATTGCTACATACTTACTACCTTTCAAGAACAACTGGATGTCCATCTTAGTTTTAATAACCTTGATTTACATGTGATGTTTTGATGAGATAATTTGCACATGAACCAATGCTCATAACAATGGCATAAATGCAATCGAAAAGTAATGAGTAAGGATGGAATACTTTAGTGAACTCTGCCAGAGTTTCAACCAGCATCAGGAAGCTATAATGCAAATATAATTTAAATATACCTAGTTAAGTAGCTACTGTATAGAAATGTGCATAATAGGACAGCATAACCACAAACTATTTTCAGAATGAAATAGTGCATATGATTAAAAGTTATGCTTAATTCCATGCCAGTTTGTCCTGGGAATATGCTCCTTCATGCAGGCCTTTTAATTCTCAACATATATTTACTTTAAACCTTTATAGTACACACTTAATATAATAAATACACACTTATAATTTAGTTTAATGTTTACAAAACCAATACTGAATAGCACTCTGTTCTATCCTGCAGGCACTTTTTGAGGTTAGTAATAAATCTCTCTGTTATCTTTATATGGTTGACCCTTGAACAATGAAGGGTTAGGGGTACTAAGTCCCTGCATGGTCAAAAATCTGCATAGTACTCTTGACTCCCCCCCAAACTTAACTACTAACAGCCTACTGTTGAACAGAATTTTATAACATAGCTGAATAACAAATGTTTTGCACATGTATTATATGCTATATTTTTACAATAAAGTAAGCTAAAGAAAAGAAAATGTTAAGAAAATCATAAGTAGAGAAAATACATTTGTGGTACTGTACTTTATCAATATCATAAGTTTACATCACCTTTTATAAGATAAATCATCTGTCAGAACCTATATCAATATAGTCATTTTTTAAAAAGATTTTATTGTTTGAGAGAAGGTGAGAAAGAGAGAGAGAGAGAGAGAAAGAGAGAAGGGAGGGCCCATAGCCATCTCCATAGTTGTACATCATTAGTTGTGATGTACATTCATAGTTTCATTCCACATAGGTGGATGTGGGGCCACACAGGGCAGGAACCGAACTGGGGGCCTCCCACATGGGAGGTGAGAACCTTCAGCACCACCCCGGAGGTTACCAGTTATGCCACAGTTCAGCACATGGATTTACACGGGCCGGGGCTAAGATTCAATCTCCAGACCTCGTGATTGCAAGGCAAACAAATACTCAACCTGTTGAGCTGTCCCCAATATAGTCTTATATGATACAAAACACTGCCCATGCTAACATATTACTAAAACTAGACATCAAAAATGGAAAGGTAATTTAAAAATGAAATTTGTATTTATTTATAAGTATAACAACAATTCATGCATTGGTAAAGAAGCAGCAATCGATTCCTTTATGGTAACCTAGTGTAATAGATAAGATTGTTTCATGGTACCCTAGCCTATACACTAACAAATGAACTGTTTGAAAATATTTATGGCATACAGTATTACAATCCTATTCATAATATAGAACTGAAAACAGTTACATTAAAAAAAAATCCACATACCTGTGATGAGAGGCTGATAAGCAGTTTCTGTAATTATGAGAGGCATACTGTATGATATTTGAAAACAAAGTTATAAATAAGAAAACACATTTACAATTTTATATGAAATACCACTCCTGTTATGCCTATGTAAGGATGGGCTATCCACTTCCATATAAGTCTTACGCATGATGTTCTACATGATGAATACTTAGGTGACAATGATGATGGTAACTGAACAAAAATGTCTCAGACAGTTCTTGCTGTACAGTTATGAGATTTTCATATAAAGACACAGATACACACAATAGGTAGGTTTATGAACTGCACATCTTGACTATTTATTATTCATGAAGTGGAAGTGGATCATCCTGAAGGTCTTCATCCTTGTCACGGTCCCGCTGATTACGCTGAGGAGGGAGAGGAGGTGGTCCTGCCCTCTCAGGGCTGGCAGAGGGGAAGGGGCAGCAGGAGAGGCAGGTACACTTGGTGTAACTTCACAAAAATACATTGCAACTTCCGTCTGGCTTTTTTGCTTTTCATTTCTCTGAAAAATGTTTCTATACAGTAGCAATTCTTCCACTGTTTTCCTTCGTTTCCGTGCCCAGATCATAGAAGCATCCATGTCTTAAAAGAAGTCAGAGCAGCTTCGAACAGCTGGCGCCCTTTCTCAAGAC
>PVKE010014168.1:24311-35591 GCA_004027555.1 Craseonycteris thonglongyai | reverse complement strand
CAGTGTCAGGCTGTCAGAATTCTAGGAATTTATGACCTTGGCAAATTCCCAGAATGCATTAAACTATTGCTAGAAAGTTTTGTCTTCTACAATCGCTTCAAAGTCCATGGTACACGGAATTCCACCCCAGACATTGCGAGCGATCGACGATCGACCAAAACAAAGTCCATGGTACACGGAATTCCACCCCAGACATTGCAAGCGATTGATGATCGACCAAAATTGGCCTCGCGATCCACTTGTTGGCCACCCCTGATATAGAAGGATTAGTAGATGTAGGAGCAGATGTGTCAATTATTAGCCAGCAAACCTGGCTTCCAGATTGGCCATTACAAAAGGTTCAGGCATCTTTCACTGGCATCAGCACCATTACAGAAATATATCAGAGTCCAGGGTTATTGGCTTATGTGGGACCAGAAGGGCAGCAGGCTCAATTACAGCCTTATGTTGCTAATATTGATCTAAATCTATGGGGTAGAGATTTACTAAAACAGTGGGGAGCTTCTTTATCCATTCCCACTATTTCAGATGCTGCAAAAAATATCATGCTTGGGGAAGCGGGGATGGCTCAGTGGGTTAAGTGCTCACTTTGCAGCGCCGGGGACCAGGGATCGAGTCCTGGCCCTGGCCCGTGCGGAACCATATGCTGAACTGGGAGCTCCCCCAGTTCGGTTCTCTCTCTGTCTCTGTCTCTGTATCTCTCTCTCTCTGTCAAAAGTAAAAATAAATAAAAATATATTAAAAAAAATATCATGCTAAATATGAATTACAATCTTTTAGCTCCGGTTACTAATCCTTTGTTAGAAACAAAAATGCCAATTAATCGACAAGGCTTAGGATATACAAATTTAGAGTAGGGGCCACTGGTAAGCGCTTTGCCCTAGCACTGAAATGGTTACAAGAAACACCTATATGGGTAGAACAGTGGCCCCTTACTAAAAAATTAGAAGTGCTTCAATTATTAACTCAAGAACAGTTAGAAACAAGACATATTGAACCTTCTACTAGTCCCTGGAATTCACCTATATTTGTAATTAAGAAAAAATCAGGGGAGGGCCGGGACGGCTCAGCGGGTTGAGCGCTCGCTTTGAGGCCATGAGGACCAAGGATCGAGTCCCGGCTCCAGCCCAGGCAGGACCCACATGCTGAACTGGGGAGTTCCCACAGTTCGGTTCTCTGGCTGTCTCTGTCTCTGTCTCTCTCTCTGTCTGTCAAAAGTAAAATAGAAATAAATATGCACTGAAGATAAAACAATTACTCTCTATAAATATAAAAAGATAAAAAAAAAAAAAAAACCCAGAAAAAATCAGGCAAATGGAGAATGTTAACTGACTTTAGGAAAATCAGTGCTGTTATTCATCCTATGGGTCCTTTACAGCCAGGAATTCCTTCGGCTACTATGATTCCTAAACATTGGTCCTTGATGATTGTAGATTTGAAGGACTGTTTTTTCACAATTCCCTTACAACCACAGGATTGTGAAAAATTTGCTTTTACTATTCCTGCTCTTAATCATTCTCAACCTGTTCAGCGTTTTCAATGGAAAATGTTACCTCAAGGCATGCTTAATAGTCCCACATTTTGTCAATATTATGTACATCAACCTCTACAAATTGTCAGGGACACTTTTCCAGAAGGTCTTATTTATCATTATATGGATGATATACTATTTGCTCACCCAGACCTTTCTATTTTAACAACCATGGTAGAATTAGCTATTCAATGCTTACAGCAATATGGATTGGAAATAACTCCTGAAAAAATCCATCAGCTGGTTGAGCACTCACTTTGCAGCCAAAAACAAAACAAAAACAAACAAACAAACAAAACGCCAAAAAAACCCACCAAAAAACCAAAAACAAACAAACAAAAATCCAAAAAGAGGACCCTTGGAAATATCTAGGACAAAAGTTAACTAAAACTGCAATTATTCCTCAAAAAATAGAGATTAGAAAAGATTGTTTAAAAACATTAAATGATTTTCAAAAATTATTGGGAGACATTAAATAGATCCGTCCCCCTTTGGGTATTCCTACTTGTGCCTTAACTAATCTGTTTCAAACATTAGAAGGACCTTCAGAATTAGATTCTCCTAGAAATCTCTCTGATGAGGCACAGCATGAACTCCAATGGATAGAACAACGTATTCGAGAAAGTCAGCTTGATCATATCACTGATTATACTCATCTGGCTTTAGGTTGTCTTCCATACTCCTCACTCTGCCACTGAGTTACTTATCCAAAACACTAATCTTATTGAATGGATGTTTTGGGGACACAAAAATGCTAAGAAATTAGAAACGTATTTAGAAAAAATTTGTCAAATCATTATCAAGGGCAGGCTGCGGTTAAGACAACTCTGTGGATTAGATCCACAGACTCTTATTGTTCCATTTACTGTAAAGGAAGTTTTACAACTATATGCTCTTAATGAACAATGGCTAACTGCAACTGCTGATTTTTTAGGGATTATTCATAATCATTATCCTAAGGATAAATGACTTCAATTCTTAAAACGTACTAATTGGATTTTGGGAAAAATTGTTCTAACTCAACCAGTACAGGGTCCTACTTTTTATACAGACGCTAATAAGGCAGGATTGGCTGGTTACTCAGGAAAAGAAAGATCCAAGGTTGTTCAGACTCCATATTCCTCTGTTCAAAAAGCTGAATTATTTGCTATTGTCTTATTATTGTCTGATTATTCAGACACATTAAATATTGTCACTGATTCTCAACATGCTGAATTTACTATACAACACATTGAAACTGCAACTATCCCTGCTGATCAAAATGGATTACATGGGGAAGCCGGGATGGCTCAGTGGGTTAAGTGCTCACTTTGCAACCCTGGGGACTGAGGATTGAATCCCGGTCCCAGCCCGAGTGGACCCATATGCTGAACTGGGGAGTGCCCCCAATTCAGTTCTCACCAGGGTGAGGCCCTGGCCCATTTCCTGCCCTGTGCAGCCCCGCCCACCTATGGAATGAAACTATGTGGAAAAACCAATGATGGGGGAAGCTGGGATGGCTCAATGGGTTAAGTGCTCACTTTGCAGTGCTGGAGACCAAGGATCAAATCCTGGCCCCAGCCTGTGCGGACCCATGTGCTGGGCTGGGGATTTCCCCCAGGTCAATTCTCTCTCTGTCTCTGTATCTCTTTCTCTCCCTCTCTCTCTCTCTGTCAAAAACAATAAAAAAACAACAAAACAAAACAAATAAACAAAAAAACTCAATGATGTACAATTATGGAGACTGTTCTGGGCCCTCCCCCTTCTCTCTGTCTCTATCTCTGTATCTCTCTCTCTCTCTGTCAAAAACAATAAAAATAAATCTTTAAAAAAAAAATGAATTACACATTTTGTTTTTACAGCTGCAAAAGATTATAAGACATAGAAGGGCTCCTTTATTTATTACTCATATTCGAGCTCACACTTCTTTGCCTGGTCCCATGGCAAAAGGCAATGATCAAATTGATCAATTATTAATTGGTAATGTTCAATTGGCACAGGAAGAGCATTGTTTACATCATACTAATGCTCGAGCTTTAAAACATAAATTTAACATTACATGGAAACAAGCTAAAACCATTATTAAAAATTGTTCTAATTGTGCAGCTATAAATACTCCTCATATAACTCCAGGAGTAAACCCTCATGGATTAAAAGCTAATATGATTTGTCAAATGGATGTCACTCAGGTTCCAGACTTTGGTAAATTAAAGTATGTACATCATTCTGTTGACACCTATTCACATTTTTCTTGGGCAACAGCTGCGGTTTCTAAATGAGCTCATGAAGTTATTCAACATTTACTTGAAGCTTTTGCTGTGATGGGAGTTCCTAAACAAATCAAGAATGATAATGGTCCAGCTTATTTATCTCATAAATGTCAACAATTTTTTCACTCCTATCATATTGAACATGTCACGGATATTCCTTATAATAGCACTGGCCAAGCTATTATTGAATGTCAAAATCGCACACTTAAAGCTATGCTTGAAAAACAAAAAGGGGGAATAGGAGTCTCATTTAGAATGAGAATACATAAAGCCTTATTTACATTTAATTTTTTGAATTTTTGAAACTGATGACACCTCAGCTGAATGGCATTGGCACCGTGAAACTATGGTGGAACTTCATCAACCAGTGTCTTACCGGACACAAGAGACTAACTCTTGGCTTCCAGCAACAGTACTTCGCTGGGGTCAAGGATATGCTTATATTTCCACAGGTAGTAAGAAATTTTGGATTCCAGCCAGAGATCTGAATCTCCGAGATGGCAAGCAAGAGGAAATTTGATTCCTTGGGAGTGACTAAAGAGATATCCATTGGCCATGGGATGTGAGCGCATGTGCTACCTCCCTACCTGCTACTCAAACAGCAACTCCACCAACTTGGGGACAACTCAAAAAGTTGACTCAAGAAGGTCAAGACCTTGTGCAACACCATGGTACCCCACTAAATGCTAGCTCTTTATTTCTGGCTATGCTTTCTATTGTCACCATGCAGGTTAGTATTACTACTGCAGAAAGTCACACTTATTAGGCATACATCCCTAACCCTCCTTTAAATAAGGGTGTAGGATGGAATAAATCTTTGCTTCCAATATATGTTAATGATTCTAATTGGCTTCCTGGTCCTTTTGATGTGAGAGGACCTCTTAACCCTAAAGAAGAGGGAATGAAAATTGGAAATGATATAGTAGGTGTAGAAGGACTTCCTATTTGTATTGGGGCGGGAAATCATTGTTTGAAATTGGCTGGACAAGCTTGGTTGAGTAAGCGAAGGAATTCTACAAAAAGGGTAGGAGATACACCCTGACGCTTATTCTTAATGAGTACACAGAGTTTTAATTCCACTTCACTAATAGCTAATGACACCAATTTTCCTGACTTACCACCTTGCTCAGTGCCTATCTTTACTGAACTCTCAGAATGGGTCCATTGGACTCATTGTAGAGGGAAAAAGTCTTGAGTATTAATTAATACTTCCTATGGAAGAGTCATAGATTGGAGCCCTAAGGGCTCTGCTCGGGTAAAAGGTCAATGTTCTGATTTGAGGTGGAAAAGAAAAAACAATACCATCTACATGTCAGGAATAGGCTCTCTCCTATGGCATAGAGGAGGCTTTGCGCTTCCTAGTCCTCATTTAGAAAATTATCCTGTGCAAATAGATTTATGAAAAATAGGAGTGGCCTTGGAGCCTCTTAAGGCATGGTCGGGAGTTATATCTAGGAATAGAACTACTGGTCATTCACATTTAAAATTCACTGTTAATGACATTCGCTATATTCAGAGTTGTGTTCGAATCCCTTTCTTATTCATGGTGGGACCTGTGACTTGGAATTCTACCACTGGTCTTATTAATTGTCATAACTGCTCATTTTATACTTGCATTCTCTTACTTTTAATCAATCCAAAGAAAGTATATACATTCTAAAAGCCCGTGCAGGTATTTGGCTACCCGTGAAGATGGAACGTCCGTGGCAAGATTCTCCTGCAATCATGATGTTACAATATATTGCTGAAACTGTGTTGAAACGGACTTGGCAATTTATTGGAATGCTAATTGCAGCCACACTGGGAATTACTGCAGTAACTGCAACAGCAGCAGTGGCTGGAGTGGCGATACAACAGTTGATCCAAACCACTGGTTATGTTCAAGATTGGCATAAGGACTCTGAAAGACTGTGGTCTGCACAAAGACAGATAGATAGTGAAATTAACTCACAGTTGGCTGATTTGCAACAAGCTGTAATTATGCTAGGAGATCAAATGGTCAGTTTATAAAGACAGATAAGATTAAGATGTGATTGGAATTATTCTACTTTTTGTGTAACTCCTGTTTGTTTGTTTTTTTCTTTTTTTTTAAATTTTTTTCCCCTCCCCACTCCCATCACTCCTGTTTCTTATAATCAATCTTTGTTCCCTTGGGAAAATGTGAAAAGACATCTTTTGAATCATCAAAATTTAACTAATAAAATATTATCTCTGCAGAGTCATATTTCTAAAACTTATCTAAAGCAATTGCAAAAGTTAAATGGCTTAAGTATGATAGAAAGTATGGCAGAAGGTATAAAAAAATTACATGCTCTTCCTCATTTACAGGCTGCCTTAGGAACTTCTGCTGGTCTATTTTTAATTGTTATACTCTTGTGTTTTTGTTTATATTTAGTCTGTGGGCGAGTCCGCTCCTTCTACTGAAAAAATCAACAGCGAGCAGCTGCCTTCTCTCTGATGCTCTCCAACGTGAAAAACAAAAAGGGGGAAATGTGGAGCCAACACCAGGAGACAGAGAAGGATGTTCTGCCTGAGAAAGTCCTTGACTTGCCCGAGAGTCATAGACCGTCCAAGGTTGCAAACGACCTTGGCTTTCCAGGAACAGTTCTTCTCCTGTATGCCTGAGGGCTTTCAAAACAAAGTCATAGATTAGATCAAAAGCACATGAGAGAAAAGAAAATTATGCCTTTGCTCTTCGCTATGCATGTAAACAGCAGGTGTTAGAATTGCTCTTCTCACAATGTTGTATTTTGCTTTACTAATAAAAGACAACGACAGAGTCAGTTGGGTGCTACTTGCCATGAGAGAGCGGTAGCCCTCCAACTCGTTGCATTTTGCATTCATTCCTCATGTTTCTCATCTCTGTGCCCTGGTTTGCTACAACAGCTATTGCTCTATAGGGCTTAAATAAAGCCAACCTGGAAATAAATATCCTGGTTTCTTTCAAAATTCAGTTGTCTGTTACATAGTAACGGCAAATGTTTGTTTTTTGTAAATATATTTTTATTTATATATTTATTTTTGACAGAGCAAGAGAGATACAGAGACAGAGACAGAGAGAGAACTGAACTGGGGGAGCTCACAGTTCAGCACATGGTTCTGCACGGGCCGGGGCCTGGACTCAATCCCCGGTCCCCGGCGCTGCAAAGCGAGCGCCCAACCCACTGAGCCATCCCGGCTTCCCCTAACAGCAAATTTTAACCCAGGGTATTGTTCTCTCAGAATGCAGCTGTTTGTTGGACTGTAACCATTTTGATCCTGCTAAGACTTCCTGGCAGTGTTTTTCTAGCTATGTTAGCCCTTCCTGATCATAAAAAATGTTCAACTCTGAGACAGAGGACATGTTCACGTGTTCTCTTTTTACCTAGCCATGCTACTGGTGATTCAGACTCCATATCCCAGGACCAGGTCTTTCTTGTTAGCACTAGCCTTTCTTTTAAAAAGAGACTTTCAATTGTGGAAGTTAAATTGTTTTGTTTAATCCACCCTTTGAGTTGAAATACAAGGCAGGACCTTGGAAAAAACGGAATTATCTTCTGGAGCGCGAGCCCCTTGTAGTACATACAGGCTTCCCCGCTAGGTGAGTGTTCTAGGAGCCCGTCTGCATCAGTGTACCAGCTGGCGTTGTGAGAGGCTGCATTTGGCTTCAGAGAATTTTTTTGGAGACTCATTCAATGCATTTGCCCATTTCATGATGAGAGATTTACACAAACCTGTGGCAAAACAACGCATTTGTCAACACGAGGGCTGAGTGTTCAGCAGTTTTAGACTAAAAACAGCAGGACCTCCATGCCCCACTCTTCCTATTCACCTGATCTAACCTGGACCAACTTTCTTTTGTTCCCCCAGTGAAAAAACAAGTCCTCAAAGGGGATGCTTGGATAGCTCAGAGGTTGAGCGCTTGCCTTGAAATCTCAAGGTCCAGGGTTTGACCCTATCCACGCATTTAGGCAAACCATATATGTTGAACTGCAGCACAACTGGTAACCGCCAAGATGGCTCCATGGCAAAGGTTCCTGCCTCCCATGCAGGCCCCCAGTTCAGTTCCCGCCCAGCGTGGCCCACATCCACCTGTGGAATGAAACCATGTCACAACTAATGATGTACAACTATGGAGAATGGTCTGGGACCTCAGCCCTTCTCTCTTTCACCTTCTCTCAAAACAAACAATAATTCTAAAAAAAAAAAAAAGTCCTAAATGGGAAACATTTTGCAGCTGTGGAAAAAGTGGAACAAAAAATGACAGAAGCACCAAAAGTAGGCTGACCAGACACCATTTTAAAGGAAACAGAAAACAATGGTACTGTCTGTTTTAAACAATATGTCTAGTCAGCCTACTGACAGCTTGACTTCAGCCCAGTGAGACTAGGTTGACCATAGATACCATTTGAAAAGGGACAGCCCCATTGTTTTCTGTCCCATTTTAAATGGTTAGTCTGGTTAGCCATCAAAATTGACAAGTTCAAACACTGTTTTGAGCAGTGGAAAAAGTCTCAATAGGGTTATTGCATCAAATAGAGAGTACTCTGAAGGTGACTACCTATAGTTTAAACATGTAAGAATAAATACACAATTAAATAAATTCTGGGTTTTTTGTGGGGTCCCCTCTTGTATACAATAAAAAATGTGTTTCTGTGCATTGAAGATATGCGTAGAACTCAGACAATCTCAGGGCTATAGAATGAAGATCATTTTACAATACAACACAGGAGTCACAGATATACTGTCTGGGAAAGGAGACTAGGAGCTTTGTGAGTCTGACTGCAGTACTGTTAAGACACATTTCTGTACAAAGGGGCCAAAAAATCAAATCTCCTACAGATTATATTCCTGATAATCAAGGGTTTTTAAGATTGTTACCACTGTCGCTAATAAACAAAAAGGAACTTGTTTCTATGAGAATATCTGGTGTTTTCAGGTACACGTCCTCCAGGTTTAAAGACAAAATGCCTGTTCTCCTACCTCCATTTTCAGGGAAAGCTCACTCTGGTATCAAGTTTTCTTCTTGAAGAGTTCGGGGTAGAGGTAAGGAGTGGGAGGCATGGAGTTCATTTCAAGGAGGATTCTTTTTTATTATTATTGTTTTTGACAGAGAGAGAGAGAGAGAGCTGAACTGGGGGAACTCCCCAGTTCAGCACATGGGTCCGCACGGGCCGGGGCCGGGATTCGATCCTCAGGCCCAGGCGCTGCAAAGTGAACGCTTAACCCACTGAGCCATCCCGGCTTCCCTACAAGGAGGATTCTTGAAAGAGAAGAGAAGGGAAAGTGGACGAGCCTCAGCAGCAGATCGCTTCCTGCTTTCCTCACAGCCCCTGGTCCAAGACTCAGGAGGACTGTGTGACTCTCTACTCAAGAGGGGTCAGGGGAAAGTCCCAGGCCCCACCCTCGTGGCTGTCAGAGTGGCAGCCCCAAGCGCAGTGTCTGAAGTGGGGAAGCAGTGTTGGAGAAACCCCATTTCCCAGAGTTTTGTTCCTCACAACTTGTGTAAGGTTTTTCTGCCTGGATACACATGACCCGACCCCAGCTCTCACTCCCATTGGGTATTGGTTTCTAGCGCAGCCAATCAGCGCCAACGCGGATCCTAAAGTCGCCGGAGACTGGGTTCTCCCCAGACAACTTGCAAGCTGCTCATGGGTCCCAGGAACTTCCTCCTGCTGTTCTCGGGAGCCCTGGTCCTGACCCAGACCCGGGCAGGTGAGTGCGGGATGGGGAGGAAAACGCCATCCCGGACCCCTCGTCCCTCCCGGCCCATCGACCCCGGACCCGGGCCCCGCGCGGGGAGGAGGGTGGCCGGGTCTGAGCCGCGCCCGGTCCCCAGGCTCCCACTCCTTGAGGTATTACTACACCGCCTGGTCCCGGCCCGGCCGCGCGGAGCCCCGGTTCATCGCCGTCGGCTACGTGGACGGCACGCAGTTCATGCGGTTCGACAGCGACGCTGCGAGTCCGAGGATGGAGCCGCGGGCGCCGTGGATGGAGGGGCCGTGGGTGGAGCAGGTGGACCGGGACACGCAAATCTACACAGAAACGGCCCAGACCGCCCGAGTGAGCCTGAACATTCTGCGCGGCTACTACAACCAGAGCGAGGCCGGTGAGCGACGCGGGCCCGGGTCCCCGTACGAACCCCCACCCACCGGGGTCGCCCAGAGTCTTCCAGTCTGAGCATCACCCCGAGGTCCGCTAACAGGCGCCCCCGATCCGGGAGGAGTCCGTGGGGATTCTCTCTGCTTTCGCTTTTGGTTTATGTTGAAAAAGCTTTGCGCAACTACCGCCAAAGCCCGGTCGGGCTCCGTGGGGGCGGGGCCCAGCGGGCGTGGCGGGGCCCAATGGGCCAGGCTGACTGCGGGGGCGGGTCTAGGGTCTCACACGTACCAGTGGTTGTGTGGCTGCGACGTGGGACGGGATGGACGCCTGGGTCGCGGGTACCGTCAGTTCGCCTACGACGGCGCTGATTACATCACCCTGAACGAGGACCTGAGCTCCTGGACCGCGGCCGACGCGTCGGCTCAGGTCACCCGGCGCAAGTGGGAGGCATCCGGTGAGGCGGAGCACAACAGAGCCTACCTGGACGGGGAGTGCGTGGAGTTGCTTCTCAGCTACCTGAAGAAAGCCAAGGAGACGCTGCTGCGCGCAGGTACCAGGCTACTGGCCCGAAGTGCCTCTCCTGGATATCCTCTCCGCCTGGGGCTGGTGTCTGTAGGGGAGAAAGATGGGATCCTAGCCAGAACACCCACCCTCACGGGTGAGAAATTGGAAGACTCCACCTGAGTGTTCAGATTGGGTCAAAGAATGGCTCACCCAGAGGCCTACCGTTCTCTCCGAACAATTAAGGAGTGCAGCCTCCCAATAGAGAGAGAGACCAACCCTGAAATAACTGATCAGTGGCTCCCTTTGGTTCTGGCAGATGCTCTGGGAATACTGGGGGACTTTCTCTCAGGCTTGTTTGCTGCCCCAGCTCAATGTAACTGAGGCCTGACCCCAGCTTTGAGTCATTTGGCCTCACCCAGGTCAAAACCAGAAATTCTATTTTTACCCCTCAGAGACCTGCCTTCTGCCCTGGACTGTTTCATGCTGAGTACAAAAATTTCTAAAGAATAGGAAATCATTCCAGGTGTCTATGTCCACGCTGGTGTCTGAGTTTTGTATTCCCGGTCCCCACCCCCGTTGTCCTGACCATTCTCAGGAGGGTCACCTCAGAGCTGCTGGAGCTTCCCATGAGGGATGCAAAGTTCCTGAATTTTCTGACCCTTCTCAGACCCCCCAGAGACACGTGTGACCCACCACCCCTTCTCTGACGGTGAGGTCACCCTGAGGTGCTGGGCCCTGGGCTTCTACCCTGCGGACATCACCCTGAGCTGGCAGCGTGACGGGGAGGACCTGACCCAGGACACGGAGCTGGTGGAGACCAGGCCTGCGGGGGACGGGACCTTCCAGAAGTGGGCGGCTGTGGTGGTGCCTTCTGGAGACGAGCAGAGATACACGTGCCACGTGCAGCACGAGGGG
>PVKE010014168.1:0-16523 GCA_004027555.1 Craseonycteris thonglongyai | reverse complement strand
AAAAAAAACAAAAACAAAAACAAAACAAACAAACAAAAAACAACCCCAAAGAAATAAGTCCAACAGCGTTAAATCTCATGATCTGGGTGGCCAATTCTGATCACCAAAACAGGAAATTACACGACCAGGAAATGACTCAGGCAGCAACTGAATTGTTTCTCGGGCTGTATGGTATGTGGCACCGTCTTGTTGAAACCTCATGTCGTCCACATCCATATCTTGCAATTTAGGCACAAAAAACTGGATTATCATGTCACGATAGCAAGCACCATTAACTGTTATTGCCTGACCAGCCGCATTTTCGAAGAACGGTCCGATGATGCTTCCAGCCCAAAATCCGCACCAAACAGTGACACGCTGTGGATGCATTTGTTTCTCAACAATCGCCCGTGGATTTTCTGAACCCAAATGTGATAATTTTGTCGATTAACCAAGCCATCAAGATGAAAATGAGCCTCATCACTGAAGATGATTTTACTCGAAAAATCAGCATCCACTTGTTCCATAATCCATTCAATTAACTCTATTCACTGTGCGTGGTCAGTAGGCTTCAGCTCTTGAGTCAGTTGAACTTTGTAAACATGAAGATGCAAATCTTCCATGAGAATATGCTGTAGAGAGCTTCTCGAAATGTCCAATTCTTGACCACGATGCTGAATTGATGTCCCTGGACTCTCAGCAACACTCTCACGAACTGCTTCGATGTTTTGTGTTGAATGGCTTGTTGAAGGACAGCCAGAGAGTTTAAGATCACTAATTGATCCAGTCTCCCTAAATGTTTTAATTAATCTCTTCACAGTTGATGAAGTTAAATCACTATTCCGACCATATTTTGTACGAAAATTGCGAACTGTAGCTGCCAAACCTTCATTATTTTAAAAATATTGCTCAACAATGAAAACTCATTGTCCTTTCATGTAGCACTCCATTTTTAATAACCCTGAACTGTCAGCTGTCATGCTGTCTTTTTTTTTCTTTGGCAACACTTTACTGCACAAATGACGCAAAATTCAAATCTTGCGTGAATTTTGGGACACCCATTACAAGCCATTTATTTATTCCTTTGCCTGCAGCTACTAATCCTCATTCCATTTATAACTTTTCCACTTTGGAAGGGATGTTAGGGTTGGTGGCTTTGCTGGTGTAGACTGCAGGCAGCAACACCTGTCTGTCAAATGCCTCCCCTTCCGTCCCTTCCATCCATAGAAGCAAGGGTCACATACACAGGACCAGTGGTCTGACTCACGGTAGGTGATACAGCTTGCATTAACCTCCACCCCTTAGGCTAACTGACATAAAAGCCTAACAATATTCTTAGAGTTTCCTGTTTAGGAGTTATTCCTGTTCTGGCATTTGTAGGTGCAGCCCTGTCCAGACACCAGTGCACCAGGTAGAAAGAAAGCAAGCTGAGGCGAAACACAGTCACATCAATGTCCTCCCCACTTGGGAACAACTGTGTAGTCAGAGCAGCATCCTGCCTCAACCTCCACCCAAATGCACCAAGTAAAGGAGAGGAAACTTTCCAGTGGGGACACTCCTATAGCCCCATTCAGGCTGGGTGTGAGCACATTCCTTCAGGTATGTCCGGCAGCCGTCTGTGCTTCTATCCCACCAACCCCGTTTGAGACCAAAACAGCGTTTCAGTTGCCCATTGCTGTTCTCTACCAAACTTTTCCTCTGAGGAGGACATCTCTCTGTCCATGCTGGACATTATGGGCTGTAAAGTATGTCCCTTGGTCTGAGGAGAGGTGACCCAGTGGTGCATATTGATGCAGTGTCTTCTGTTATGGTTCTCTGACAGTGCTCTGAGCTGTGCATCACCACAGGCAAGCCACGCCCACTCCGGAGTCAGTGTCTACTTGGCCAAGACCCATTACTAGGCCCGCCTTGGAGCTACTGCATCAGTGCAACCTACTGGCCTTGAAGGCCTTCCCACAGGGGCATCTGTGACACAGCCACCTGCAGTCTCTTTCATTGGCAGACAGAACAGTTGTGTGGTATTTTGTACCTCAGAGGATGGAAGAAGACTGTGTCTAGATTCAGCCCATCTCTGTGTTCCTGCAGCCCCGCAATATCCACTTTTATGGAGCCGGGTGGCCACCTCATGTGAGGATAGTAGGATGTCCACTCATGAATTCTCATCACCTTCCAAACTTGGAAGGGGGTTGTGGCAATGGGCGTCATCACCATGTCCTGATTAATGCAGCCCTCAGATTCCCATTGGGACGTCCAGAGGACTGGGCCACTCGCGGGCATTGTTTTAATAGCCGAGTTTCCGTTGCTCTTCTGCCTGACCATATGGCCATTACCCATGAGTCAGCAAAAACCAGACTGTCGGGGCTTTTATCATTGTTCAGTTCCTCCATCATTGCTAGGAAAATCGAATGCAGTTCAGCTCATTGAACTGATCTGTTTTTACCTTCCTTGATCAGAGCAAGACCTAAATATTGTGTTGTCCATTCACTTCGGACCGCCATCCATAAACCAAGCAGCTCTTTGTAGGCCAATTAAGAAGTGTTTGTAGGACACTGTCCAAGAGACAATAGAACCTTGGGCAGTTCCAAGGTTGGGGCCCCGGGCACCTCACCCTTCTCCCTCACCTGCACATTTCTGACTGACTGACTCCCTTCTCCCTCTCTTCACCTCCGCCTCCATACCACACCTCTTTGAGAGCAGTTTTCTGGGCTAACATGGCCACCAAGGCAAAAGGGAGACCAGGGTCTGAAGTAGGTCTGGGGTTTGTTTGGGGTTACTCAGGTAGACCCAGGACCAACCCTGTGGGAGAGAGTGGACCACCTACTGTCACTAGAGAGGGAGGTCAGGGGAAACACCTGGTTTGGATGTGGCAAATACAGGGCAGTGGCTGGTGGGGAAGCCCGGCCTCTGCCCATCCCACATCGCTGGGGCTTTTCCCAGTGAAATATGAGGGTGGGAGGGATGAGACAATGGCCACCATTTAGGCTGAAGCCAGAGTGGGTCCAGGGCCTCTGCACCTTGCAGAGGTAGCTCCTAACGGGAACTTCCTGAGAGGACACTTTAAACTTGCTTATGATCGAAGTATTCCATCTACCTGCACAAAGACCTGTAGTCTTGGACAACAACACACAGCCTGGCTGAGGTGACAGAACACAGATGGGAGAGAAGACTGATTTGCAGAGTCTGTGAGGCACTACTTGACTGAATGTGTGTGGACTGGCTGCTCAAACTCCTGGAGGTCAGGAATGAGGCACCATTACCCGCAGGTACTAGGGGCAGCTGTCCCCTCATTAATCACTGCTCAGGGAGGGGTAGAGTCCTCTGTTGGTCTCACTCAGGGGAGGGTGGGAAGAGGACTGGCCCTGAATCCACCTCTGGGATATCTGGTATCTGGAGCTGGAAGGTGACTGGGATGCGTGTGGAATTTCATACACATTTCCTGGTATAACTTGCCCAGGGTGACCTCAGTTTTGTTCATATCCTGTTAAATAATCCTGAGGTTTAGGTAAGGTCAGAGGGAGACCAGTGACAACAAAAGAGCAGCATTTCCTTTGCGTGTAATGGACTGTGGGACCATGTGTACAAAGGCAACTGTTACTATCCTTCCCCTCTGTTCCCAGCACACCCCTCTTGGGCCTGTGATCCCCACCCCACCCCGGCTGATGTGCACCCTGATGTTGCTCCATCTCTATTAGAATCGAATGCTCTCCTTCCCTCCCCTTCAGAACTGGAGCTCCCAACACTGTGCCCGCAGCCTAGAAAGTAGTTTGTCTTCTGACCGCTGGGTAGGGAGTACGGGGTGACTTGGGAGACCCACAAGCCCCCTGAGAATAGAGAAATTCCGATGAAATGTACATATCATCTTTCGATTTTTTTTGTATTTCTATTTCATTGATTTCCCCTTCATTATTTAATATTTCTCTCCTTCTGTTTGCCTTGGAATTGGTTTGCTCTTTTCCTAGATTCCTAAATGAAAACAGATTATTGATTTAAGATTTTTTTTTCTAACATAGGCAATAAAAGTATAAATTTTCCTCTAAGCATGTGTATTAGGCCAGAGGGAAGAAATGCAGAAGCTCAAAGCCCCTGATACCTGGCACGTCCACATTTTGTTTAAAAGAATAAGGTAGCAAACAACCACTAGATGCGAATTAAGCTCATACTCATATGTATCTGCAAGCCAGCATTTTGTGAATTGTATGATTTCAGAAAAGAGAGAGATCAATGTGGCCAAAGGAGGTAATAAGGACTTTGGGGGCAGAGGGTGTAACTGATGGAGGGAATAGCATGCTTCTTTGTAGCATATATTATTTGCCAAGAACTTTATACTAGAATCTTTTTTAATCTTCACAGTGTTCCTCTGAAGAGGAACCTTCTATTTTAGAGACCTGTAGCTGAGAGTCAAGGGTTTAAGTAACCAGTATACAAAATCACCCAGGATCAAAGCTGAATTGATACCCAGGCCCCTTGCTTCTGTGTCCGCCCAGTTTCCAGATCCCACCTCAGGACTCCCAACAAGGGGAAGGTTTTGAATGGGCCATGAGACTGAGGCGATGCTTTCCAAGAGGAGAGCTGATCTAACCAAAACGGCAGAGAGGCTCCCTCCTCCCCTCTCCCCACATCCTCCTCAAGCAATGGGAATCTTCCCCTCTCATCCACCCAGCATCCCTTCCTCACCCTCTCCTTCTCCCCCTGATGATTAGAATAGGGAAGGAAGAAAAAATTGCCCTCGCCTTCCTTGGGTCCTCCCTCCCCTGAGGTCTCTGCCTTTCCACCACTTACCTTTCCCACATCAGCCCATTCACTTCACAACTAAGTGCCTATTGTGCTTGCCCCTGGGGATAACAAAATGAGTAAGACAGCCCCAGGTCTCAGGGACTTTACTGTCCAGGTGGGGGCAAACTAGAGCAGACTATAATCATCCCCTTCTGTGTTAAAACCAAGTATCTTTCTGACCCCTAGAGGGAGGACAGGGATACTTCACCAGAACTCTACTGGAATTCAAGTCTAGACATTCTGACTGAATTCCTTTTGGTTTTCTGGAGGAATGGGCAAGCTCATCCCAGAACAAGAAAGACAGGGTGGTGAAAAGACCAGTACCCAATAATCCTGGCCCAGGACGAGTCCTGCTAGCCACCACTGCCCACCCAGACTTCTCCTAGATCCTCCAGCCTTCTTCCAAACCTCTCAGCCAGTAACTGCATTCCATGGTGTTCCCCATGGATATGGCCACAGCCAAACTGTTGAGAAATGAAGTAACACTGACCCTGGCTGAATTAATAGGGGAGCCAAAATCTCCTTGAGGCAGATATCAACCTCTTTAAAAGGTTTAATTAAAATCCAAATGGCCTACAAACCTATGAAAGCTCATTCAACTGATTAGCCATAGCATCTACAGCTGATAAAGACACAGGACAAGGGGCATTCTTGAGAATGGAAATAGAGACTGGAAAGTGTTTCCACTGTTTGTGAGCATAATCTGACAATATTAATGAAAATACCCACCACCCCCTCACCCAGCAATCCACGGTGGGGAATATCTCCTACAGAGATCAAGAACTGGAGGCTAAGAATATGTAAGGATATTTATTGTAGCTTTATTTGTAGTATTGAACTGGAAACAACCCAAATGCCCGTCAGAGTGAATAGACTGTGACACATGCATACTGTGGCCTACTACACAGTTACTAAAAGTTTAACCTTATGTACAGAGGGATTTTTAGGAGTTGCAGAATATCATAATTAGTATTATCTTTATCAGAGCAAAAAAAAAGAAAGCCTTCAAAATCTGTGAATTTCTGCTTGTATGGTCCTCAGAGAAAAAGGCAGAGGGGTACATAGAAGTCTGTTCCAGTGGCTACCTCCTGGTGGTTAACATAGATGCATTTTTAAACTTTTATAATTTTTGAATTTACAAATAAGCATGTATTATTTTGTAGTTTAAATTTTACACACATCAAAAGCTTATTGGTGATGGTTGCACAATGTCAATGTACTTAAGGCCACTCAAAAGTACACGTAAAAATAGTTAAAATGGGGGCAGCTGGGATGGCTCAGTGGGTTAAGCGCTCACTTTGCAGCGCCGGGGACCTGGGATCAAATCCTCCCGGCCCCGGCCCCGGCCCGTGCGGAACCATATGCTGAACTGGGAGCTCCCCCCAGTTCAGCTCTCTCTCTGTCTCTGTCTCTGTATCGCTCTCTGTCATAAATAAATAAATAAAAAATTTTTTAAAAATAGTTAAAATGGTAAATTTTATGTTATATGTATTTTACCACAATTAAAAACGAACAAAACAGAAAAAGCTGATGCCATCTTCAAATGACCTGTGACTGAAAATGGAAGTTGGGGCTAGTCAGAGACTAGGAAATCAGACATGAGAGTGGATTTTAAATAACAATATTTAGGGATGCCAGGATAGGCACTTGCCTTGCAACCACTAAGTCCAGGTATGGAGCCCCTATCCAGGCCCACACAGACCCATGCGCTCAACTGCTGCGCAACTGTGAACCTCAGGATTGCCTGAGGAGATTCGCGCTCCCATGAGGGAGGCCCCTGATATTTCCTGCCCTGTGAGGCCCCACATCCACCTGTGTAAAAGGAAACAGTGTCACAACTAACGATGTATAACTGTGGAAACTGCTCTGGGCCCTTCCCCTTCCTCTCTCAAAGAAAATAAATCTTAAAAAAAACACACCCCACCAACATAATATTTAACTGGTGAGGATAAGTCTGAATATAAAAACACTCAAAGGCCACCGTGACGAAGAAACAATTTAGAGCAGAAATTACAAAATGGGCGTGGAGGAAAGCATCTTCCGGTACAACCCCATCTCTGACTAGATTTAGTCCAATAGGACTCAAGGAAAGGGGAAAGTCCCGCCTCCTAAATAGCCACGGCCCAATGGGAACCTCACGGGGGTACGTCGCTCGAAACACTCAGGGCCCACGCCGGGCAGGCCGAAAACTCGGCGCGTGGTGATCGTGGGGCTGCTGCAGGCTGGGACCCGGGTTAGGGCGGGATGCGCGACCCCCTCCAGCCTTCCCCAACTCGTGCTGCTGTTGTGCTTGCTGTGGGCCGTTCGTTTCGGAAGCCAAGCCAGTGAATGTGGGACCCTACTCAGCTTTCCTGGCCTGCTGATCGCCTTTCCCCCAACCTCCAGCGACAGGCTTGCCCTCCAGGGAAACTGAGGCCGGGTGTGCCACCCCCGTCGCTGGAGGCATGATGGTACCTCTTGCCAGCACTGATTTGGGGGCAATTGTGTAGACCCTTCCCCCTCACCCCAACCTCCCCCGCCCCCATACTGGGGGCTTTATGAGTCCCTTTGTGACGACTTCCTGGAGCCCAGCCTGGGAGTACTGGGGAGATGGTGGTCACCTAGTCTGGGAGAAGATAGTCTCGGCTGGAAGGTCCGATTTTCTTTGAGACTGGTTGCCTCATTAGTAGGTGACCCCAATTCTCCCCAACACATGAACCTTAAGCTTAACCCCTGCCACTTGGTCCTGCAGCATGGCAGAAGAGGAACAGAGAAATAAAATTGTCTCATTGATTTTCGCAGCCCCCCACTTGCTAATTGCTGTGAGAAATAACAAAGATCTGATCTTAAAAGGTGTTGGTCTGGTAAAAACTGAGGAAGTTCATGTAATAAAATGTTACAGATGTTATCAGCAGAATACTTAGGAGCTTCCCAAAGGAGGAGGGAGTGAATTCTGTTATATCTCTGGAGGTGCAGAGAGATGAGGTGGCTGACATTCAAAGTTGGAATATTAGCAGCATCTTGGGTAGGACAATCAAGGCAGGGACAGAGCACTCAAGACAACTGCACAGCCAGAGTGGGCTTCTGGGGACAGGTAGAGCTGACAACCTGACTGGAGTGGGGAAATACAGACTGAGTCAGCATGTGGACTGTTAGAGCACTCATCTCCTCCGTTGCTCTCTGGGCATTTACTAAAACTTGAATGTCAACCATATCCCTCCATGGTAGTTCTTACTTTCCCAGGTGACAGATGAGAGAGGGAAGCTTAGTAGTCACATGATTTCTCTGAATTCACACTGCTGATATGTTGGTGAGGGAGGAATGCCACTTTTCTGTTTTTAGTCTTTCTGATTTCCAAACCCTAGGCGGGTCCCCATTTCCCACAGGGCCCAGACAAAAAAGCTGTGTTTTTGAAGGCAGTGGGGAGGGGCTCAGTGCAGGAGCTGGGCAGGGCAGTACAGTGTTCTGACTTATGCTTGAAAAAGATCCCCTGAGCAGCTGTGTGGTGGAGAGAAGGGGGCGCTGCAGGGGTAAGGAGAGAAGCAAGTCCAGAGGTGAGTGCGTTTCTCCACGCAATTCTCAGTGAGCAGAGGGCTGGTGGGCTTGAGGAAGTCACTTAGTAAACCAGACAGTCCCTGCTTTGTCACCGGCACCAGTCAGAGAGGCCTAGGAGGAGTCAGTGCCCAAGGAGGAGAGTGATAGGAAGAGAAACCTAGTCACAGACCTTGAACACAGATAAGGGCTGAAAAGAGTTGGTAGCTTTAGCAATTAGGAGTGTCAGGTGAGGTAGAAGCAAAAGCAAGTTTTGTTGAGACATACACGTTAGAACAGGCATGTCCAACCTGCGGCCCATGATGGCTCTGAATGCAGCCCAACACAAATGCTTAAAACATGAGATTTTGGGGAAGCCGGGATGGCTCAGTGGGTTAAGCGCTCACTTTGCAGCGCGGGGAGACCGAGTCCCGGCCCCGGCCCATGCGGAACCATATGCTGAACTGGGAGCTCCCCCAGTTCAGTTCTCTCTCTGTCTCTGTCTCTGTATCTCTCTCTCTGTCAAAAATAAATAAAAATATATTAAAAAAAAAAAAAAGAAAGGACCCAGAGATTTAAAAAAAAAAACAAAACATGAGATTTTTTTCTTTTTTTTTTTTTTTTGCAACCATTATATTTAGCTCATCTGCTGTCCTTAGTGTATTTTATGCTGTGGCCCAACACAATGTTTCAGCATGGCCTAGGGAAGCCAAAAGGATGGACAATGCTGCATTAGATGGTCAGTTAATTGGAAGTCAAGCAACCGGCACAAAAAAATCTGAGTTTTGCCCCTTGAGAGTGCCAGGTACATTTATCAGGCATCTACCAATACCCAGAGTCTACTGTATTACTAAGTGAAATACAGTGCATAACAGTACAGTCTCATATTTTATTTTAAAAAAGCTGGTTAGTATGTTCATGAAAAGTAACCTGGAAGAACATTCATCAAGCTGACAACTTTGGTTATCTTGGGAGGAAGGGTGTGGAAAGGCCTATCATTTTCTTCCTAATATTGTTCTGAGATAGGTGATTCCCACCCCCATCCACTTTTTTTTAATCAGAAAAATATCAGTCAAGTAAAATATTTTGTGAATTAAAAGTGAGTGAGGACAATTTATTCTAAGAGCTTGTTTGAGAAAAGCAGGAGTGAGTCTAAAGGAAGATACTCCTTTAAAAGGGATCCAGGGATCCCGGGATAGCTCAGCAGGTTGGGTGCTTGCCTTCCCTGGCAACCAGGAGGCCTGGGGATTGAGTCCCAGCCCTGGCCCATGCAGACCCATATGCTGAACTGCGGCACAAATGGTAACCACAGAAATGGCTCAGGGATGATGAAGGTTCTCGCCTCCCATGCAGGAGGCCCCAGTTCAGTTCCCACCCTGCAAAGCCCCACGTCTACCTGTGTGGAATGAAACCATGTCACAACTAGTGTACAACTATGGAGACTGCTCTGAGCACCCCCACCCCCCCCTTTCTCACCTCTCAATAAAATATCTTAAAAAAAAAATGAAAAGGAAAAGATTATTGGGCCCCATCCAAACCTCCAGGGTCAGGCTCTGGAGAGGGAAGGCATGGGAAATAAACTGCTTAGTCAGGGGTGGCGAACCTTTTGGCGATTGAGTGCCAAAGTTTATGAAATAAGAGTATACTCGCTCGACTTGCGTGCCAACCCATCGAGTGAGATAGAGGTATCGATTATTTTGATGTCTATAAGAGCATAAACAATAATTTTTTAAATGGTATTCACAGCTCCGCGTGCCGAAATAATTGCTCCGCGTGCCACTTTGGGCACGCGTGCCATAGGTTCGCCACCCCCGGCTTAGGTGATTCTTGGGCTCTGGCAAGCTTAGAGAACACAGCTCTGTACCCTCCTACCTCTCTCAGGAGCTGGTATTCAGGGTAGGGTGTCCCTGTTGGGTAGAGGAATCAAAGGGAGGCCAAGGAATTAACTTTGAACAAGAAAAGGGATGGCCCATGAGAGAAGTACAGCATAGATGAGAGCATAGGGTGTGTGTGTGTGTGTGCGTGTGTGTCTGTGTGATCAATCAGCCCACCTTTCCTGATAAGATTCAGAGGTCATCTCTGAAATAAAGGCGTGCATCTGTGTGGTAGATGGTTTGAAGGTGTAAAAAGGTTAAATGCAGCTGATGTATGTAGTAAAAGGAAGGAACAAGACTTGAGAGTGGACAGTCTCAGGAAGACACTGGGACTTGGTACAGCAGCAGGAGTACAGAGATGTTCAAACTTCCTGTTACAAGAGGGAGGAATAGTGGAGATGAAGATGAAGTCAGCCTCTGAGGGGCCTTGATTACCTTGCTAAGGAGTTCAGAAGTCATCCTGAAAACAAGGGAATCCTGGAAGGAGCAGCAGAGTGTGTGCTGGCAAATGCGTGTTTCCAGATAGATCACACTAACATCAAGGAGGACAGATTGTCGAGGGTTAAGACTGGAGGCGAGGAGACCAGTTGGAAAGACTCTGGCTGTGATCCAAGCAAGCCATGCTACGGGAGGGTTTGTCCAGAATGGAGAACTAGAAAGTGAAAAACGTGCAGAGCTTGGAAATTGTCGGATACTTACTTACCAAGGGGAAGTGCTGAGGGAGGGCAGCATCTAGGATGAGCACCGCTGATTGTTTGGGAATAGCCAATCCTGCTGTGGAAGACAGGAAAACAAATGGGATGGATGGGTCTTATGGACTCATAAGAAGTGTTATACATAGATGAGTAAATTAGTAATCTGTGCGACATGTTAGACATTGGTAAGTAAGTAAAACTTACTTTTGTGAGTTGAGGTAGAAAAGGAGGGAAGAACCAAATAGATACTAAATATTCATGATATTCTAAATACATGCGACATCTGAGGCACTCAATCTAACAGCACAAGTGCACTGCATAACCTAGATTCAGGGGTGCTCTGCTAGCTCAGCAGGTTGAGCACTTGCAACCACAAGGTCTGGGGATCAAAGCCATATGCTGAACTGTGGTGCTACTGGTAACTGCCAGGATGATGACAAAGGTTCTCGCCTTCCATACAGAAGGCCCCAAGTTCAGTTCCCACCCCACATGGCCCCACATCTACCTGTGTGGAAGGAAACTCTCACACCTAATGATGTACAATTATGGAGACTGCTCTGGGCCCTCCCCCTTCTCTCTCTCTCTCTTTCTGTCCCTCTTTTTTCTCTCTCACTCTCTCTCACCTCTCAATAAGATAAATCTTAAAAAAAAACAACAACCCAGAGTTCAGGCTGTATCCTCCCACCTGATCGTAAATGTGTTAGCATACCCCATCACTTTCCCCTTGCTCCTCACTGTGTGCTTTACATTTATTGAATAAGTCATGTGATTCAAGTGTCATAATTTGGTCTGGAAGCCTTTTGAGTCCATGACCTATGGGATACTGGGTACTGTACCAGGAGGCTGGCTACTGGGGCATCAAGGTCATTTCCCACACCACAGACCAGTTCTGACTTGAGTAAGTAGGTAGATTAAATGGTGATGTCACCTACCAGGATTGTAGGATGAGGATCAGATTGTTTCATGGTGGAGCTAAGGATAGGTTCAGTTTAGATGTGTTGAGTTCGAGGTGAAGTAGGACATTGGGTCAAGATGGCAACAGCTGGACGCAGTGGTGTGAGGCACAGAGATTGAGATGCCTGGATGAGATCCTGCAGAGAAACAAGAGTTGCCCATTCCAACTCTTGTTTCCCTAAAAATAGTCATACAGCACCACCTCTCACAGGAGCCCTGTGGGACCATCTCTGGTGTCGACACCTGTTAGAGATAACCTTTTCCCACCATTTCTTTTTCCCTCAGCAGCCCATTCTCTGCACTATGACTTCATTGTTCTTTCCCAGCCCAGCCTTGGGCAAGTCCCTTATGAATTCTCAGGCTACTGGAATGACCAGCTTTTCTATGTTGCTGCAAGGAGGGCAGTTGGGCAGAGCCCTGGGCATCCTGATCCCAGGCCAGGGACCCAGGGGCTCAGGAGAAGCTGATCCTTAGACTGAAGGCCAGAGCCCAGCATCTTGTCATCATTCTAAGGAGCATCAAGGAGCAGAACAAGCAGAGCCAAGGTGATGGGGGGCCAGGGGTGGGACTCAACACAGCCCTAGAGAGTTGTGCATTCATTATTGTCCAATGAATGATGAGCTCAGTGCCAGCCACTATGCTGGGCCCTCTAGATACGGCACCTCCACTGAGATGCTGATGTTGTCTCTTGTCTAGGGGACTCCAGCCCTGACTCCAAGCCCTGTGATGTTCCCAGTGGTGCCAAAAGGACCAGATACTGGGTTTCCCGCATTGGAAAGGATAGGATGTAAGTATAAGACTCCCGCTCTTCCCTACACAAGGACTAGGACTAGACAGTCCTTGTTGTCTCTTGGCTCCCAAGCATTCTCTTCAGGTGGAAAAAAAAACAAAAACAAAAACAAACAAACAAAAATTGGTATCCAGGTCCTGGGAAATAACTGGCATTTTTCTGACATAGTCCTTCCCCACCCTCACCAGTAGTTACAGGAATCTTGGAGACCTGCAAAGTATATTTATAGCCTGAGTTTTTTTTTCATCTGGCAAACATCTGGGGTCTAGTAAGTACTGTTCATTGTGCTGTTATCCGTAATAACCATGAAAATGGCATGCATTGTCTCATTTTGGGTTTTACTTGTGAGGTAGGGACTATTATTATCTCCCACTCCTTGATGAGGAAACAGGCTTAGAAGGGTTTAGTTATATCCGCTATGGGAAGCACAGCCGGTGTGGCCTTTACATCTGGGATTTAAACATGACGCCGTGCTGGGCACAGCGCATGGGCCCCTGTCTTCAGGAGGGCTTGGTGTGGTGGGGTGTGTAGAAACAAGGGCCCAGTGTGCTCAGTACCATGACTCTGGCATGAGCAGTGCATGCTGGGAATGTAAGAGGGCACCACTTGGGGCAGGGGACAGAGGGTGGGGTGCCACATGACTTTGCTGGGGGTGTGCATTACAGAGAAGGTGTGTCTTGGAGAATGAGTGAGGGCTTATCAGTCAGAGAAGGGAATGCTAGGCATTTAGGGAATTGGTCAGAGTGGGGCATTGGCATTTCAGAGTCACACACCCTCCAGACCATGGTGGCCTGTGAGTTGCTAGGGAACTAGAACAGCGGAAGACACTGGCAATATGACCATGGTGGCTGGGACTTCCCTCTCAGCACACTCGAGTCAATGCCAGTAAAAGCAATCGAGGACAAAGTGGGATTGCAGATGAGGAGGGAAAGGAGCGTCCTGCTTGACCAAGAGCTACACCTGTCCTTTCCGGAAGCTCCTGGAAGCCAGGGGTGGGGGTGGGCAGGCATCCAGGATAGGAGTGATGGTGTGGACAGATCTGTGTGGGCAGGGTGGAAGGGCTGAGGGCACCGTGGGACAGATGGGAGGGCAGGCCTCAGCAGCCTCAGCAAGTCCATGGCATCACCCATGTCCCGCGAGCACAGTTCTGTTGCTCACCAGCCTGTCCATCTACTGCCTTCTCTCCTGCGCATTTGGTCAGCCTTTGTCCACTTGGTATTCAAGTCCTGGCCCAGGGCGTAGCACCCTAGGGCGCTCGGGGCAGGGTGTGATGAGCAGTCACTGGGAATGCAGTGTGAATGGTGTCTGGGTGGCAGCTGACCCTGTGTGGAGGATCATGGCAGTTTGGCAAGACCAGGGCAGCAAGTCTCCCCTGGTCTAGGACGTCTTCAGGTTTCCTTTGCCACCACTCCTCCCTGTCCCAGTAGCCCCTCGGTGCACGTGACTCTATAAAGCCCCTGGAGGGGAGCCCATCTCAACACCTGGGGCCCTTGACTCCTGTCCTGTGTGGTCCAGCTCACCTAGTTGAGGGGTGAGCCACCCTGAACCCTAGTCCTGAAACCTTGTAACACTTGACCCCAGGGGTCAGAGGCTGCTCTGAGCCAGTCGTGCACTGAGATGCCCTTTGGCACGATCGAGGCTGTCCTGTCTGGTGGAGCACAGGCCAATGCTGGGTCTCTGCAGGACCTCAGCTGAGCAGCCAGAGTGGCCCAGGGACAGGTCGGGGAGGAGAAGAACAGCTGGTTTGTCAGTGGTCCATGTGTCCTCACCTTTCAGAGTCTCCCCATTGTAAGCACCCCCCTGTCTGAACCTACTGTGGGCTCCTGGCATCTGCAATGGTCATTGTGGAAGAAGCGGAAAAAGCGCAGGACAGCAGCTATGCTCAGAATTTTAGAGCTGGAAGCCACTCTAAGGACCATCTGGTGTCTCTCCCCTGAGGCCCTCAAGTGGACATTTAGGGAGCAACAGAGGGAATAGGAGAGAGCATCTTCTTCCACACACACACAATCTCTCTCTCTCTCTCTCTCCCATGAGTTTTGTCCCTTGAATTGTTTCTTATAAGCTCCAAACACTGAAAACCAAATCAAAACTGGCCTCACAATCTCCTCATACATATCTTGTCCAAACTTGAGGGGAGAACCTACCCGATTTCCCAGGAAGGCTACTTGGAGGGGCAGGAGAGGGGACTGCAGGAAGGCCTGTGCCAGCATCCCCGTGTCCCTCCTTCCCACCCTCCAGCCCCAATTTCTCTCTCTCTTTTTTTTTTAAAGATTTATTTTATTGTTTTTGATAGAGACAGAGAGAGGGAAAGCTGGGATGGCTCAGCAGGTTAAGCGCTCACTTTGCAGCCCCAGGGACCGAGGATCGAATCCCGGCCCCAGCCCATGCGGACCCACATGCTGAACTGGGGAGTGCCCCCAGTTCAGTTCTTGCCGGGACCTATGTGGGCCCAGTTCCTGCCCTGCGCAGCCCTGTGCCCGCCTGTGGAGTGAAACTATATGGAAAACTGATGTCAACTATAGAGACTGCTCTGGGCCCTCCCCCTTCTCTCTGTCTCTCTCTGTCTCTGTTTCTCTCTGTCAAAAATCAATAAAATAAATCTTAAAAAAAAAAAAAAAGACAGAGACAGACAGACAGAGAGAAGAGGGAGGGCCCAGAGCAGTCTCCATAGTTGTACGTCACACATTTTTGACAGGTTTCTTTCCACACAGGTGGGCAGGGGCCTCGCAGGGTGGAAACTGGGCTGGGGCCTACCACATGGGAAGCTCACCCCAGTTCAGCATATGGATCCACACAGGCCAGGGCTGGGATTTGATCCTCCGTTCCCAGGGCTGCAAAGCAAGTGCTTAACCCGCTGAAGCTTCCCCGCCCCCCCCCCCCAATTTCTCTTTACAGGTGAACAAAGAGAAATCTATATTCCCATGTCAGTAAGTGGTGAGGGTAGGTAGGACAGTATATGGAGTGGAGTGGCAATTTTATGTCTGGGCTGGAAGGAAATTTAGGGTTTAGTCCAGTTCCTCTTTATTTGGTGAGGAAACTGAGACAAGAAGGGGGAGAGTCAGAGGCAAGCCTAGAACCCTGCTCTACAGACCCTTCATTGATTCCTGACCACTTCTCCCCTTCTGCTGGCTTCCTTACCCACACCTCTCATCTCCCTGCAAACTACAACCAAAGAGCTGACTCCACTATTTGAGGTAAGTGTCCAGATTTGGGGAGACTTCAGTTTGCAGACCTTTTGGGAGAGACCAGAAGGTCAACTGTTGAGAAAAGGGGGACTGATCTACAGTGAGCAGTGGAATATGTATAAACAAGGGCAATAATCACCCAAAGTGGCAGCACATATACTAAAATTGGAACAATACAGAGAAGATTACCATGACCCCTGCACAAGGATGACATGTAAATTTGTGAAGGATTCCATATTTAAAATTAATAAATAAAAATAAAAATTTATTTTAGAGAAAGCTGGGATGGCTCAGCGGGTAAAGCGCTGGCTTTGAAGCCCCTAGGACCGAGGATCGAATCCTGGCCCCGGCCCATGTGGACCCACATGCTGAACTGGGGTGTGCCCCCAGTTCAGGTCTTGCCAGGACCTATGTGGGCCCAGTTCCTGCCCTGCGCAGCCCTGTGCCCGCCTGTGGAGTGAAACTATATGGAGAACTAATGTCAACTATGGAGACTGCTCTGGGCCCTCCCCTTCTCTCTGTCTCTCTCTGTCTCTGTTTCTCTCTGTCAAAAATCAATAAAATAGGGGAAAGCCGGGACGGCTCAGCGGGTTGAGCACTCGCTTTGAGGCCATGAGGACCGAGGATCGAATCCCGGCTCCGGCCCAGGCAGGACCCACGTGCTGAACTGGGGAGTTCCCACAGTTCGGTTCTCTAACTGTCTCTGTCTCTGTCTCTCTCTCTATCTGTCAAAAAGTAAAATAGAAATAAATATGCACTGAAG
>PVKE010014167.1:0-35399 GCA_004027555.1 Craseonycteris thonglongyai | reverse complement strand
ATAGATCCCTTGCATGCACAGTTCACAATAGGGTTTATGCTCCTATGAGAATCTAATGCTGTTGCTGATGTAATAGGAGGTGGAGCTCAGGTGGTAATGCGAGTGATGGGGAGCAGCTATAAATAGAGATGAAGCTTCCCTTGCTCGCTGCTCACCCCCTGTTGTTTGGCCTGGTTCCTAACGGGCCATGCATGGACCTTTACCAGTCTGTGGCCCAGGGGTTGGGACCCCTGAAATAAATAGTGCCTTCTAGGGACACTAAAGCTAGAAAGAGGATCATATTTCTTTTTTTTTTTAATACTTTTTTTAAAAATTGTTTTTGACAGAGAGAGAGAGAGAGAGATATACAGAGACAGAGAGAGAACTGAACTGGGGACACTCCCCAGTTCAGTACATGGGTCTGCAAGGGCCGGGGCCGGGATTTGATCCTTGGTCCCAGGCGCTGCAAAGTGAGTGCTTAACCCACTGAGTCATCCCAGCTTCCCCATATTTCTTTATAGAATGGTTTTTAGGATATCTAAAGATATATTAAAGCTCCTAAGAAGTTTTATACTATAGATACATTTTGAGGACTACTTTATATGTCTTCTCTCTTAAAATTTCCTATATGATAGAAATCTAATCTCTTTTATGCTTATAGGTAGGGGCTTTAAAATGTTTTTAAAGTTGCATATTTTTTGCCTGCCTCCTTTTCTTTGTATTTCTGAGACTTATAAGCAGATAAATTATCTCAAAGCCACCAGAAATGTACATCTGTAAGGAGTAAATAGGGTTTTTTGGAAGGAATTTGTGCCAAAAAACAGAGAATAAGGGTACTGCTATAGATTAGAGGATAATTTTTTTAGAAGTTGAAAAAATAATAAGTAAATACATACAACTTCTAAACTATGTAGAATTTATCAAGGTTAGTAATGGCTTTAAAAGCACAGCTTTAAATACACAGACAAAATGAATAAAAATTTGATTTTGAAAGTCCTTGTGAACTGAATCACTTTGTTTTTTCTATAATTTGAATTTGTGACTTTCTGCTCACTTGGGAGCAAGAGTGGGGTTAGTGATGTGGTCAGACTGCTTATGCCTGAGATTTGGCTGAGAAGAATCAGCACTAGTAGCCATTCTAGTTGCCCTTCCCCCTCCCACCAGTCCAAATCTGGGAAGGACCAATGGCAGTTTTATAGTTTTTTGTTCTATAAGATTATTTGCATAGATGATTCAAGACCATTTGGCCCCTTAAGCACAATACTTCTAGTTACAGAAGGTGATGAGACTGCTATCTTGGACCAATTTCCTATAAGGAAAATCAAGTGCCCCCAAAAGATCTAGTGACAACTTACACTTGGTTATCATCTTAGGGTTTGGAATGTGCTTTGAAAGATACTATCAAATTTGACTTTCATACCAACCCTGAGAAGCAGATATTAGCCCCATTTTATAGATGAAGAAACAGCTTCAGTGAGGTTAGGTAACTTGATCAAATAAGTAAAGCTAAGACTTGAGCCCAGGTCTGATTCCAAATCAAACTCTGATAGGAAACTGGTCACCTAAGATTACAAAAATTTTTGGTCATTTTTTCCAGAAAAGACAAAAGAAATTATTGCAGTCATTCTTACCTGGTAGTGCAAAGATTATTTTTCTTATACCATCAATATCCAAAGTTGCAAATGTTGTTGGCAGGCTAGAGAAAAAAAGAGGTTGTTAGTGACTGCAAAGTAGTATGATGAGCAAATTAAGTACTACAGTTTTCCTGTTGTGTGGTTCTCCATATAGAAAGCTTATCATATAAAAATACTTTTCTGTTGACCCATCTGTAAACCCCTATACCCTGACGTGTTTCAAGAGCACCTTCTATTTTCCAAGTAACCAAATTTTCTGGTTTTCTAACTAAAGCTTACTTTTCTTCCCTTTCTGCCAGTGCCATAGAAGCATATCTCAAGTCCTGGAGTTTTTCCACTCAGCCAGCTAATGATATCTATACTATTGTTGCTGAAGATTTATAACAATCATTCTTATCAGAAGACCACTTGGTAATACATGTCTATCAGATAACTGCGTATTGTTCAAGATGAGTATTTTTCAACCCTTTAAAACTGTACTCAGCAGTAAACATAAGAACCTCCCTTTTATGAAAGGAGTATTTTGAAATATCAAAATAAGTAAAATACCATGACTAAAACAAAATTAAAGCAACAGTAATTAAAAACATTCTCAAATTATATTTCCTCAAGATTCTGACATGAATTCTTATCACGGGGATGTGGAGAGGAGTGAGTGTGAGTGGCATGGAGAAAGTGGGCAGTTAAGAATAGCAATTTTTTTTTTTCTATTGACTACCCTTCATGTAGAATTCCAGCTAAAGTTTTCATTACATTACTGAAACTTGAGTGATATAGATTCCTTAGGGAATGTTGAAATTCCTATACTGTTGAACAATTATCTTTTTAAGTACCTAAATAGTTCTTTTAATTCTTTTTACCCTTTTTGAAGGCCAGTCTTCAAAAATGGGTTACTCACTTATTAATTTTTGCAATAATATCATGAACATTAACATTTTTTGAGGACTTACAGCTATTATTATTAACTTATTCTACTCTGCTATAACACAGAAATATTGGGTCACAAGAGTATGATGTGTTGTTTTCACTTATAAACCATAACCCGCATCATACACTACTGAATTTCTGTACTTTTAGTGTCCTGCTGCTAGATTGTGAAGTTTTTGTTTAAGGTCTGAGAGGCCATTTCCTTTGAACTCAACACTTATTGCTCAATTCTCCTCTTGAGGTCTGAATGTAACAGTGTTATGATTTTAATTAAGGGCAATAAACATTAGGAACTTAAGAACTCCTAAATTTGAAGTAAGTAGCAAATTAAAGACTAAAAATAAAAAGAACTGTATACCATAGGTGCTGAGATTAATTTAAATAATGTATATTACACAAATAATTCTCTGGTAGTGAGGGCAAATAATGTCAACTTCTTTCTCACTGTAAAGGGAATACTCAATTTAAATTTGGGAGTTAGTGAGAAGCACATCGACATGCTTTAGGATGTCCTCTGTATTCTAATCAAATTAGTGTTGCACATAGAAACAGGAAAATAAAAAAGCATATGTGCCCATACCATAACAGTATTTGCTTAAGACAAAATATTCTTAGGAATGATCCAAATCCAACAATTTCAATAATGAAAGAGCCTTGTCAATGGCAGTCATGCTAGGACAACTACAGTAATAAATTGCCAAGAATTCTAAAATCTATCAAGTTGTAAAAAAAAGCTTCAGGAATAATCTTAACTTCATACTTAAGTGGCGAAACCATGGAGGTAAAGACTGATCTTTGGGGGATGCTGGGATAGCTCAGCAGTTGAGCTCTTGCCTTGCAATCAAGAGGTCCAGGGTTTGATTCCCAGCCCCAACCTGTGTAACCCCATACGCTGAACTGCAGTGCAACTGGTTGGTAACTGTTGGGATGGCTCAGCAGCGAAAGTTCTCACCTCCTACAGGGAAGGCCCCAGGGTTGGTTCCCACCCTGTGTGGCCCTACCTTCACCTGTGTGGAATGAAAGCATGTCACAACTAATTATGTGCAACTATGGAGACTGCTTTGCCTCTCGCCCTCACAAAAAAAACCCAATAAAATAAATCTTAAAAAAAAAAAAGACATTTCCTAGAACTGACATGAGGTCAATAAATCAGGGAGATCAGGAGGGTTGGCTTGACTTGAATTTGCTGATAGTTCCCATAGCTCATTTGTAACAACTATTAAGTCTCCCCTCTAATCTCCCTTAAGGTTCACAGGAGCATCTATCAGAGTATAATTCTGAACTAAAAGCATACTCATCGTTGTCCCTGACAACATGGAGGTGTGCTGGGATGATCACTAACACATTGAGCCTTTGAACAGGGAACCAAAGGTTTGTAGAGTAGCAAGGGTCTGAATAGGCACACTATTGCTCAAAGACATGACCACATATATTTTATCAACAACAATGTTTGGCATTCTTTGAGGATTTAAAACTGATTACAGAACCTCCATGAGCCCTTCCTTAGGGAGTTATTAGTTCTTAGGAGATGTGCAATATCTTGGTATGTGGTTATTTTCTTTCTTCCAGGGAGGCAGTAAGAAGCAGTATGAAATACTACTTATAAAGTATTCTTGCAAAAAAAAAAAAAAATTGAATCTGAATCTAATTAAGCCTTTAGATCTAACTTCTAGTCATACAATATACTAGAGAGAGTGGAGCAAATTAAACACCACCATAAAGGAACAATCAGCCAAATCCATTCACTAGGACAAATTATTCAGTTTTTAAACAATTCAATGGCATGACCAAAAAAGAAGGAAAGGGAATAAATGTTCTTGTTTATCAGAGATTTTAACAACCAAATACAGTGAATGGACTGACTTGAATCCGAATTCAAACAAAATAAATATAAGAAGACATTCTTTTTCTTGACCTTTAGGAGAATTTTGCATATAATCACGGCATTAGATAATATCAAGGTATTCTTATTTATTAGGTGAGATAGTCCAATTGTGATTGTATAAGAGAATGTTGCAATTGTTATTATTTGAGATGTATATAAAAATGACATGTCTAGAATTTGCTTTAAAATATTAGATAATCCAGCCCTCTATTGCCCCAAAAAGGTGAGGGATGGGATTGATACAATTATGAAAAAATGTTGATAGTTACTGAAGGTGGGTACAGAAGGGGTTCACTGTACTCTCTACTTTTTTGTATGTTTGAGAATTTTCATACTAAAATATTTTTAAAGAGAGACAAAGAATCAGTATGGAGAGAGAGAAAAAAACAAAAACAAAACAAAACAAAACAACAAAACAAAAACCAAAACAAAATAAAACAAAACAAGACAAACTAGACATGGGAATCCAAGGGATTTGAAAAGTTGCTGTTTTGTTTATGCCAAACTCAGTGATTCATAAGGGAGGTGAATTCCCATTTTGGATAGAAGCTACACTTGTGCGAAGAATTCTAATACTGTAATATTTTTTCATTAGTCAAAGCAAGGCAAGCCAACCCTATACATAAAATAAAAAGATTATTTGCATACCCTGGTTTCATAAAAACCCTGCCAAAATGGATCTGAGCATGAAGATCAATGTCCAGCACCTGCTTGAGATAGTCCTGCAAACATGAAAAATAATCACTTTACTGTCAAACATTCTAATATCAGAAAATCAAAACTTGAAATGAAGATAAAATAAATTTATAAGATTAAAATAAAAACATTTAGTGAAGTTGATTTGCTTAAGACAAATATTCCTTCATCCCTCAGTCATTCACTTAATAAATATTTATTGAGCATTTGGTATATGCTGAGTACCAGTCTAGGTAAAGGGGATACAGCCTTGAACAAGAGACAATGTCCTCTGTTCATAAAAAGTACATCTTAGTAGCAGTACTTTGATAATGAACCAAATAACCACATTAATATATAAATTATTACTTGATGGGTTATTGTCTCTCTTTTAAGACAGAATTTCATGTCTGAAAAAGGATATTAACAAATATGGCTTAAGAAGTTGTGCCTGGCAGGAAAGCTACATGTATATATCCTACACTATTCTGCTTAATGGATTTAAAATAACACACATTCTTCATCAGAGACTTGGATATTTTCCCAGAGACTGCCAATTCTAAATAAGCCAACAAAAATAAAAAATAGGGATGGAGCTGAGCTCTAAACAGACAGTCAAGGGAGTATAATTACTCTGACTTTATATTGTACTAATAAAAACACAACCAACCTAATTATGACCAACCCAGAGTTATCTGACAAAACTTGATCATTGGAAATGAAAGACAACACTACCCTGTAGATGGTTTTGTAGACAGAAAAAAAAAAAAAAAAAAAAGAAAGAAAGAAAGAAAGAAAAAAAAGCTACAGTTCTTAATATTTCTCAACCTCTTTCTTGGTCTACTGCTGAGTTTCTTGTTCACTAATCCAAGAGTGAGTGTAGTAATTCACAAGCTATGGGGCATTATATTGTTAAAACTGGTTCTTTTCTTCCTACTTCCACATCGTCCACAGCTTTAACCAACATCATCTCACCTGGATTACCGAAATAGGCCATTATGCCAGTAGTACTGCCCTCCTTCAATTCATAATCTGATCACATCACTATATAATACTTGAAGAACTTGATGTTTCCAGGAAAAAGTCTCATCTTTTTATATCATATCTATGATTCTTGTATCTTCTAGCCCCCTTTTACCAATCATTGCTCTCATCAGGTAATCCACTTCCCACCTAGCCCCATTCCTCAATCTCCCTTTCTCCTCAGTAAGACTATATTGCTTTCAGTTTTTAAAGCTTTCTTGTCTCTAGTCTTTGAAAATATTCATCCTTCTGTCTGAGATATTTCTTTCTGCCCTCTCTCCACCCCACCCTTATCTCAGTCTCAGTCATCTTCTCAGCCTCCCTTGAATTCCTGGGGCTGAATGAGACAGATTGATCATTTATGTTTATTTTGAGAGGCTATATTATTAGATGCAATGAATTTAGTAATATTATATTTTCCTGATGAATTGATACATTTGAATATATGAAATATCCCTCCTAGTATCTAGTAATCCTTTTTACCTGAATTTTTTTTTATCAATCAGTATAGCTACACCAGCTTTCTTTCATTATAATTTTTCTCTAATTTTTTACTTTCAATTAGCTGTGTCCTTAAATTTAAAGTGTGTGCTTACAAGTATCATACAATCATTGTTTATTTAAATCCAGAATAATTTCTTAATTGAAGGATTTAGTCCATTTATATTTATTATCTATTTGCCACTTCTGTATTTATTTCCTTTTTTCTTCTTTCATGCTTTCTTTTGGATTCACCAATATGTTTTGTTATGTTAATTTTTAAAAATTCTATTAGCTTGCTGGTTACACAAAAATTCTTTTATTATTATTTTAGAGATTGTAATATGCATTCTTGACTTATCACAGTCTACCATAATTTGATATTTTTATCATTTCCCAGACAATTCAAGAAACTTAAAACATTAAGTCCATTTATTCCTCTTTGCTTTCTGTGCTATAATGTACCACAAATTCTATATATATTTTAAGGATGTATGTATGTACATATTAATATATGTATATATATTTCAACTATTACCGGTATGTCTTTTATAACTATACAGATGATATATACTCTATGTTTATATACTTAATACATATTCATATATATTTTAAACCTCACAAGGCATTGTTTTATACAATGAACACTCATTTATATTTGCCCACATATTAACCCTTTCTTTTGCTCTTTGGTGCTTTCTGTATTTCTGTGCCTCCATAATTTTTCTGCCTAAAAAATTCCCTTTAGTATATAGGTCTGTTCAGTTTTTGTTTGGTTAAAAATGTTTTTATCTTAATTTTTGAAGGAAATTTTGCTGAATACAGTTCCATACTGGCAGTTATTTTCTTTCAGCACTTTACAAATGCCATTCCAGTGTTTTCTGAGTTCCATCATTTCTATTTTAGTCATTTCTTAGTCTTATTGTGGATCCTTTGAAGGTAATGTGTCCTGGTTAAGATTTTCTCTTTGTCCTTGGCTTTTAGTAATTTTGCTACAGTTACTTAGGTATGTTTTCTTTGTATTTATCCTGCTTGAGATTAGCAGAGCTCCTATAATTTCTGACTTGATGGCTTTTATTGGTTTTGGAAAACTCTCTGCCAATATCCCTTATATACTGGCTTCTGCTTACTCTCTTTCTTTCTCCTTTCCTGCTGGGACCCCAGTTATACATATGTTAGGACTTTCACCATATCTTATATGTCTTTTATGATTTGTTCCCATATTTTCCATCTTATTCTAAAATTTTTCTTTTGATTCTTATGAGTCTACTGGAATTCCTTATTTTGTCATTTCTTTTCCTTAAGCATATTAGAGTTTTCTTAAAGTGCACCATTTTAAGGGTGATTCTATCTCGTTTTTCTTTTTTGGTTTCTAGTGACTTTGTTCTATCTGTAGCATGTTTGCTAATTTTAAAAATTGAAGTCCAAACATTATGCATGAAAAACATTGAAGAGTCTCTGGATAATGATATATTCCTCCAAAAAAGATTTAATTTCTGCTGGCAGTTAAGGTAAACTAAGATTACCTTGAATTAAGCAGAGATTGAGATAATTTGAATCAAGACTTAGCTCTTTGTGAAGACTGGCTTATTTCTAGTTTGTCCTTATTCCTAGAGCACAGCCCTTCAAGGGTTTAAATGGAAAGCCTGAGATATTTGCCAAAGCCCCTTCTCCATAGCAGGCTCTGAACTCTTAAGACTGTGGAAAATTTTCTTTATTTTCTTAGCATCTTAGTTACTCTTTTATGCTTGGCCTCTTGTACCAGTAAACCTCCCCTGTCTCCCTTGCTTAGGAATTAGTAAATGCCTTGAAGAAAAACATGGTGAAGAATTCCAGTTTTAATTCTCTGTGGTTCACTTTTCTCAAATCTTGGTGCATTGGTGTTGTCTTGGTTATTCTCTTCAGATACCTACTTGTTTTTTTTTGTTGTGAATGTGTTTTTACATCTTTGCTACATTAAGAAGGTATAAAAGGAATGTGTGTGGCTGAAGAAAGTTGTATTCTACTTGTATGTGTTTATGAATTTTGTCAGTCTGCTAACATGCTTACATATGATTTTTCATTGATCTATATCCCTTAGTTTTTGCTGTGAAATAAAAATTATTTTTTTACTTAAATGTTATAATAAATATGGGTGATTGCAATTATGCTATGAACAATAATGACAGAAGTATAATTATGTGCTCTTCTATTTTTCAAGGAAAAGTAATATTGCTAAAAAAAAGTCCTGTTCTCAAAATATTTGTTCTTAGGAGACTTTACATGCTCTTAAATTAAAATTTATTAAGGGTCGCTACAGCTTTTGTTTATGTGTGATATGTCTATCAATAGTTATATAAGAAACTAAAAGTAAAAAATTAAAAAATATTTATTTGTGGGATAATTTGGATATAACAATGATGAAGCAATTGCATGTTAACAGAAATAATTTATTTTTAATACAGTTCTATAATTTTGAGTCTCTTTAATGTTTGGTTTACTAGAAGTCCGTTTGATTGTTACTTGCTTTTGCATTCTGTCCGATGAGCTATGACACGTCATATAGCCACTGGAAAAAACTCATTGTACATTCATGTGAGAAATAGAATAGAAAAGCCAAATAAAGTTTTAGTTTTATTATGAAAATACTTGTGACCTTGCAGATTACTTAAGGGATTCTCAGGGACCCTTGTGGGTCTGGGGGCTACTCTTTGTTCAAAAGTAAAGTGTAAGTTTGTTAAAAAATATGAGTATAATGAAGGACAAAACTTTGAAAATGACTTTTATTTGCCTTGGTTTATAATACCAATGAGTGAAATGAAGCCGAGACATACTAATACATCAAAATTATAGTAAGTTCATTCAGTGTAATGAGCTTATTACTGATTAATGCTTCCCTCCAATATAAATGGTTATTTTTTTGTGTACTCTGACTTTTTGTGTTTTATGTTTGCTTTACTGTGTCTTTAATTAAGGCAATGAAAAAGCAAAGAACAAAGTTTACTCACTTATAAATGAGTGAAGGTTATTTATAGTCATGTTATTTTCTATGCTTATTTTGAAATGTTTTATTGTTGCTTTAAAAATTTAGGTAACCAAGTACTGTTTCTCAGATACCCATTATCCTATCTTAATCAGGTGCCCAACTCTTTTTGTCTACTCTTAATTTTGCCTTCTACAGATTAAACTTAAATTAAAAAAATAATAAATTTCAGAATATCTTTTACATCTAAAACTATATTTAAAATTTCCTAGAGAGTCTCTAGGAAATTACAAAGATTTATTCTTTCATCTTATAAAAAGAGATGTTAGAAATAATTAGCTTTGTTTGATATGTTACCATTGTAAAAGTTGCTGTTATATTTGAGATACTCAGTGTGCCCTAAAGTTAGTTTTATAGAGGTAAAATGTTACTGATATAACTATTTCAGAAATTGTATGCTTTATGAGAAATGCCTAGAGATTTGAAAATACCCTTGCTGTACATAGTATGTTTTTACCATCAGGAAAAACACTGATAAAATTTTTTATGAAGTAGTTACATAATCCCAATGGAGAATTTTACTTGTCATCTATCGTGACATTATTGGTTACAGTAATAAATTAAATAAGCACAGCCATTACATATCTGTCATTTATGAAACTTTTTAGTTTTATTCTGATGCTTGCATGAAGGCTCAGCTATAAGCTACATTCAATAGTTTGTGTCTGCAACAAAGATTCAGAGCACTAGGAAGGAGGACTGTCATAGGTACTTTGAATTATTAACAACTGAAAGAACATCTCTTGGTTACAGGCTTCTGAGGTGACACAGCTTAGATAACTTTATATAGTACCAGTGGGCTGTGTCAGGAATCCCTGGACTCTACAAGGGAAGCAGATGGCTTCTTAAAAACACATTGCTAACCCAAGATCTAGCATAGGAGCTAAACAAAATAAGGAAAACTTTTATTGTATTACTTGTTAGAAATACTGTTGATGAGTTTTAATATTCTATTGCTGTATAACTCTAGATTTGCAAAATGAACCCAAGAAGAAGACTATGTGGTTAATTAACATTCTTACTGTTAAATAATCAGGACAAGGCTATGAGACTAGCCTTTTGTTTGTGATTAATAATTATCTTTGTGATTATTTTGATAAGATGAGGTAGGGGAGACACTCTAAGGAAAAACTGAGGGACTCTTAAATAGCACACAAACAAACAAAAATGACTGGGTGTCCAGATTAAGTGTATCCTTCTTGGTTATTGGCACCTTTCACTGTTTTTGAGCTATTTTACAATTCTGCGAGTTATAGGAAATTCATAGTAATGAATATAATTCTTTAGCTTTCAGGCCTTACAATCTTGAGGTCTGGGAATTGAATTCTGGCTCTGGTCCATGCAAACCCATATGCTGAACTGTGGCACAACTTGTAACCACCAGAATGGCAGTGGAGGTTCTCGCATCCCATGAGGGAGGTTCCCAGTTTGGTTCCCGCCCCAAACGGCCCCGCATCCACTTGTGTGAAATGAAACTATGTCACAATTAATGATGTACAATACGGAGACTGCCTGGGCCCTTCCCTCTTCTCTCTCGCTCTCTCCTTTGTGTAAACAATAGAATAAATCCTAAAAAAACAGATATGTAAACTTAATGATACTGAGATATTCAAATAGTGATTTTTATAGGACTAAGCATATACCATATACAAATATACTTGGTGTTATAAAATCCTGTATATACGTGTCTTTCTATTTTATTTTTATCACTATGATTATTGTCAAGAGAGGAAAAGAAATATCTAATCCTCTCTTTCTTCCCTGTGGGAGCTAATGATTCTTTACCAGACATGGAATATGGAGTGGGGAATTTAAATTTAAATAGAAGGAAGGATCTTGGAGCTTTAACATAGGGGTATATAGTACATATAAAGCAAGTCCTAATGTAGTAGAGATGAGTGAGTAAAAAACCAGAAATCTTCAGGGGGAGATCAAAACCATTCTGCAAGTTGTGGGGTTCTCAGTGATGCTCCTGAGTAAAGTAAGCTCTCTGATCTATCCATACTGTGTTGCTTTTAGAATGTCCAGAAATTTCTGAAGCCTCATAGATTTTCAGCTCTGTGGGGGTCTGGTTATGGATATCAGATTTTACCAGATCACAGTTAATTAACTACATGCAAAGACATTATGGTAGATAAATTTTCATGAGCCCCATATTTTTTCATACCTTTTCCCCCATGGATACACCCCCTGATGTGATGATGACATCAGCACGACTGATACCCTCATTCAAGGCATTGAGTAAGTCATCTGGGCTGGAAGAAAATACAGACAAATACATTAAAACACAAGGAGACGACCTTAGATACAGCACTAACTTAAAACTAAAACACATTATTAACTGAATAGGCATTAGTATGAGTACAGCACTATATTCTGCATGAAGTGAAAATCAAAAGGGTCTCTGTCCCACAGGAGCATAACTCTTATTGTGGAAAAAGAACTGTGAGTGCAGTAGTGACTACTGGTATATTCACAGGGCTTTTAACTCTATCTAACAAGGCAGCATAACAAGGAAAACAGTGAGGTGTCTGTCGGTAGGTTTTCTAACCATCCTAGTCTGCCTAGAAATATTCCAAATTAACATGTCCTAAGAAACCCCAGACAAACTGTGATAGCTGGTTGGGTATCCTAAGTGTTGGAGAGATTATATGAGACTCTTTAGAGGGAATATGACTTATGTTAGTTAGGTCTTGAGAAATGGGCTGGATTTTTACAGGTGGAAAGGAATGGGAAATGGCCTTATAAGCAAGAGGATCAGCCTATGATGAAGCCTGTGGTATTTCTAGATCAGTGGGGAAAATGAACTAAATAGAGTGAAGGACTTGACTTGCAACAATGGGGATAGATGTGGTAAAACACGATTTGGGAGAGCCCTCATGCTCAAGAATTTGGATTGCATCTAAGAGAAAAAGATTGTGGGGGTTCCCTAGAATTACGAGCAGTCAGCAAGGTGTTTATTGGGAAAAGAAAGGATAGAGAAAAGAAGAACAAGGAAGTCAGAGACTGTACAAAATATTCTGAGGGGGTAAAGGACAGGATGAATATTAGGGATTGAAATGAGGCAGATTCCTGATAAGTCAACTAAAAAGACAAGTGCACCAGGCCCTTTGATTGCACAGGTCAAAGGCCTGGGAGGAAGAGTTGGAACAAAGTCAAAGGTCTTATCCTCTGGATGTTAGGGGGTTGCAATGGCCTAACTTGAGACTGATCAACTGAGGAAAAATGAAATGCCAAGTATCAGAGCTTATGGATGGACAGAAAAGTAGGGAGAAGCAGAAAAGGACTGTTTAGTTACTATATTAAATTCATAAAAGCTACTGGGCAATGTGTGATTCACTTGTACTTCCCTTCAGACAACAAAGTACAGAAAAGGTGTCTTTTGAGGAATATTTATTCAGCCTACACCCTTGTTTTCTCAGAACTTCTTATCCTGTAGGGAAGGGGGGTGTTTCCCTTTCTCCCCTGTGGACATTTAACATGCACATCTAAAAAGTGAGCAATTATAGCTTCTGATTTTTGAGTTCTCACTTTTAGTACCTCTTGAGGCCCAATTTTGTTCTTGGATTCCATGAGATAATACTACATCTTCCCATAAATCCCCACTTAGCTTAAAATGGCTTCCGCAGGTTTATTTTGATATCAAATAATGTTTCAGTAAGATAGCATATGTTCTCCCCAGTCTCTCGTGGTAGTGAAATTTGTTTATGTCCTTTTACCTTAATGCATTATTTAATGGGAGGAGGAGAAGAAGGAGAAAAAGAAAAATTTGTAATTAGTCTATCATTTCACTTATTATCCAGGGTGACAGAGATAAGGAGAGGAACTGTGAAGGCCATCTTCACAGGCTTTACAAGAGATAAGGTAGTTGGGAGGTGGCACACAGCATAGAGATTAAGAGTAAACTCTGGAGTCAGGCTGCTGAGCTCAAATTCTGGTACTACTACTACTACTACTACTACTACTACTACTACTACTACTACTACTACTACTACTACTACTACTTGCTAGATGAGGAACTTGGATAAGTTGCTTAACATCTCTTTGTCTCAGTTTTCCATTTATAAAGTAGGGATCATATAGGGCTGTTATGAGGATTAAGTAACATACTGCATGTGAAACAGTTTATGGAATAGTGCCTGATGCAAACTAAGTTTTCAAGAAGGTTAGCTGTTGTTATTGCCATAGTATTGACAGACGTTTATCATATAAACATACCTAACAACCTGGCAAAGTTCAACTTTAGCATGCTTGGCTGTTTTTGCTCAGAAGAATATCCATGAAAACACAAAAGAAAATCATAGATTGGGCCTCAAATATTCACACAACTATATGCGTAAAGCCCAAGTAGCTCAGTAGCAATAGCAATCTAGGCCTGGTTCCAGCTTGAGTAGTTTCATTTACTATTCAATTCTCTTACTGGATCCGGATAAAATTCTTTCTCCTCAAGCACTGATCTGTCCATGAGTACACTGGGGTTTGCTCAGCGCTGGGGAGTGAGCTCTCAAGGAGCAGAGACAAAAGTAAAAGTTTGGAAAATGGCTCAAGTGAGGTTTATGTTATCAACATATGGACCCTTTAAAGTTATCCAGTTAATTGTTTATGCAGCCATAAAGGTACCCAGGTATTCAGCGAGGGTAGGATCCATGTGCAAATAAAAAAAACTTAGATCCCAGGCATAGATTCAAAGTTACACTGGTTGGACAAACATCTTAGGAGAATTATATTCAATAATGTGTGTATTTAAAGTATTTTTGCTAAGTGTTTTGAACAGATTTTTTCAGAAATCTTTTTCATTTTGCTTTAGGGAAAAAAAATTACCAAATTATTCTTTTGTGTTGAAATACTGTAAGATATGCATATGATGGCTTCCTGATCACGGCATGCCCAGATTTCCAGGCCCCTTGCCTTGTTGGATCATAGTTTCATTAGGCTAAGCCAAATGGCAGGCCTATGGAATAAATGGGAAAATCATTACAAACATAGGATGATGTGGAATGTGGTTCAGGTGAATGGACAATGAGTAGTATAGACAGAATACACATTTGTGCTAGTATAAAGAGACATTAGCTAATTCACCACTCATATAATTTGTAACATACTGACTCCACAAGATTACGAAAAGTCATTGGAAACAAAGCAGCAGTGACATGCACAACTTCATGGTATTCATCTTTGTCGGTGGATGAAGGTCCTGGGGACAGGCTAGCTGATGATTGCAAATATATAATTTTTCAGTGATTTTTTTTCCTTTTTCTTTTTTTTAAAGATTTATTTTATTGTTTTTGACAGAGACAGAGAGAGACAAAGAGAAGAGGGAGGGCCCAGAGCAGTCTCCATAGTAGTGCATTATCAGTCTTCAATATGGTTTCATTCCACACAGGTGGGCGGGGGCCATGCAGGGCAGGAACTGGGCTTGGGGCCTCCCGCATGGGAGGCACACCTCCTTGAGCTGTGGGTTGAACCGGGGTGTGAGAACCGAACTGGGGGCCTCCCGGATGGGAAGCACACCCCAGTTCAGCATATGGGTCCACACGGGCTGGGGCTGGGATTCGATCCTCAGTCCCCGGGGCTGCAAAGCAAGTGCTTAACCCGCTGAGCCATCCTGGCTTCCTGATTACTTTTTTCTTATTCATATTATCTGGGAGATTCTCCTTCCCTTCTACCCATACTATAATACTGCAGATTCATTAACTTTGCACATCAAAATTTATCATTTGCAGATATAAACTAAAAGGGATTTAACATTAAATCCTTACTATAATTTATCATGTTTGAAAGAATATGGTCAATGCTGCTTTCCACTTGGTGGCTGGTAGATTCACAAAATCACTGAATGTCAAAGTTGGAAAGGTCTTTGGGGTCATTATGTTCAGTATCACAGCTAGGTACATTTTTTGGGTTCTGTCCTTCTCTATCTCCCTTGCCCCTCTCTTTGACTCTACTCTGTTACATACTCCTGGTGTCTGGAATCTAGTAAGAGATCATGGCTTAGAAAAGAGACAGGAACCAATGTATGACAATAGTCAGAAGATCCATAACTTCATTTATGTTGCATGTTATGACTCCATTTGTTCCCTCACAATCTGTGAGGTAGATTAAACAGGTATTATTATGCCTATTTTACAGAAAAGGAAAGTTATATCCAGAAAGGCAAAGTAGTAAATTAAAGTAGTAAATATCCAGAAAGGCAAAGGTAGAGCAGTAAGTGGCAGAGCTAGGACTAGAATCTCTGGTTCTAATTAAGTGCTTGTTCCATCTTACTACTTAATCAAAGTGATTGTCTAATAATTTTCATGCAATGAAAATTCTCATGAGAATGAACCCTATTCAAAAGCATCAAATAGAGGATGCTAAGGCAGTATGTGGGGATCCGACTGGGATGACCAGGTAAGTGCATAGTTCTGGGGAATGAAACAAACATGATTATAAATCCTATATTCAGATGAAAACTAAAAATTCTTTTTTGATTACATATAACTTTAGGGCTTGTTTAAAGTCATAAATGTGTCCTTTTTGTGTGAATCATATTACCATATTTTTCTGTGCATAAGATGCCACCACATATAAGACAACCCCTCTTTTTCTAACAGAACATTAAGAAATCAATACATGGGTTATTCCCATGTATAAGATGACCCTCAGCTTTTGGTCTAACAATTTTAGACAAAAGTATCATCTCATACATGAAAAAATACAGAATATTTTAAATGGTGAAATATTTCCAACATAAGATAATAGTATATTAAACACCCATGTATCATCCATCTCCCAGATTTGACAAATGCTAATATTTTTCTGTATTTACTTTATATTCCCTCTCCCACCACAGTTTTACTTTTAAGTAATAAAAACTGAGTTTCCTTTTTAAGACTAACAGATGGTACTGAATAATGACAAACGGAATATGCAACAAGAATTATACACCATGGATATTATAACAGGATAAAAACAATTCATAATTTTCTTAGTTTTGTTAAAGAGATTAGAGTATATTAATTTGCACAAAGATAGGAGGGTAAAAACTATAAAACATTATAATCTTATCTTCTTATATAATGAGCTTACATTATATAAATATGGCTTTATATGCCTTACATGTGACATTACTTTTTATATAGAGATCAGTTGATATTTAAGATTAAATTAATGACAATAATACTCATGTTTTATAAGAACACTACACTTTCACACCTAGGTGTTAATGTTACAACTCTATGAGGGAGGCAGGGCAAGTTAGGACACTGAGGTTCACAGGAGGTAGTGACAGGTCCAAGATTACCCTATGTTCATTTTATTCTTTTAAACTATAGTAATATTTACATTGTGAAAGACACTTGTTATACATAGTATACCTTCAGACAAAAGCTACTTATTGTCTAACTATATGTCACTGTATATGACAAATAATGGTGATTTAAAAACAACTTGCACTTTTAAAATCTGAAGTGTCTTCTCACCATTGCCAATGGAGGGAATAAAGCTTTCTAGGTATATACGTGTAGTAACCCTTTTCTCAAAGAGCAGCAGATCTAAAGGGGTACTGTGATATCATTAACTCTGCCTCCATTAACAACCACAGTTTTAATAAGGTTTGGATGCTGATTAGCCATTCATTTAAAGATGTATTGAATAATAGCATTTATCTTGATTTACTAATACTTTCTATCCATTTTCATTGAAATTATTAAGTACCTATCCATTGTCCTCTTAGAGTGCAAATATAATATGAAAGCATTCTATAAGAGAGTTGATTTATCAGTACTAAATGCTAAAAATTTAAGTTTGAGATGACAGAAAATAGAACTGTTAATTGAAGGCCTAAGTGCCACAAGATCTGAAATCTAATTTTGTCTCTACTGCTGAGATGACTCTGAAAAACTAATATCTTTTTTTTTTTTTTTTTTTTTTGGTGGGGGGTGTCTCATTACCCTTGTTTGTATAATGAGAACATTTGGACTAGGTACTTTCCATCTCTAACATTAACTGATTTAAAGCATTTGAAGCTAATTGGGATCCAGTTTAAGTACAAAGGTATCATTTTTAAGTTGACCTAGAAGTCTACCTGAAAGATGCTAAGACTGACCTATCCTAAAAGCCTGGGAAAGCCCTCATCTTTACAACTAAATGTCCAGGAAGCACAGAAGCTTTTTTATGTTTTCTGTATTTCAACAAAGACTGGCAGCTTGCCATTGGTGCTTTGCCAATTCAGGAGTTGACTGTGTGCCTTTTACTGCTTGTACTATAACTATATCTTTTCTACTATAACTCCATTTCTGTTAGTCCCAAGGTACCTTAGCAGCTTCCTGAGGGCTGAGGGCAAACAGAACTCTCAGGAGGCAAGAAAAATACCAGTAATCTAAGAGGCCAGCAGTCGAAGAGTAGAAGAACAAGCATAATATTTAGTACAGCTCATAGTGAAAAACACTGCTGGAGAAAATATGTAACTTAAACAACAACAAATAAATAAAGCACTAATGGAAATTCACTTAACAATATTAAAAGGATGTTCTGGAACAAAAAACATGACTTGCAAATTTTTAAATTTAGTAAATGAAGGTGAATATAATCCCTGTTGAATACTCAATTAGTGGTGGGGAAGACCAAGTGGTAGAAATATCTCAAAGGAATGTATAAAAATACAAAATGATGTAAGTCATGTGAGAAATAATAAGGAACTTGAAGGACAGAGCAAGAGACTGATAGATTACCAATAAGATTTCCATAAGAAGAAAAATAAATTGATGAAAGGAGAAAACAGAGGAAAGTTTCATTTACTTGAAAGGACAGGTTTGGAGAGTAAAAAGATTTACTGAGTTCCAAGGAGGGTTGCCAAAATATAGTATGTATATACCGAAGAATGTCTTGGTAAAATTTTGTAATTTCAAGGGTAAAGGAAAAATCTTACAAGGTATCAGAGAGAAAGACTGGATTTACTCAGACATAAAAGAAATATATTGGCTTTGGACTTCTTACCTACAATGCTAAAAACTATAAAACAGGAGATTAACATCCACATACTTTGGAAAAAAAAGGCCTGCAACTTCCAAATCCTATCCTATACCCAGTCAGATAGCATTCACCCACTAGAATAGAAGAATGATATTTGTATAAATTCAAAGATTCAAATAAGAAATCAACAAGCACAATGTTCTACAAAAGTGAATCAGATCAGAGATCTCAAGATAGGAGAAGATGAAATACATGCACACACATTTATGAAACTATATAGCTAAATATAAATATATGATTTATATGAATGATCAAATAAGCTAAGAAATTACAATGTATGTATTAAACATGGATTTCCCCAGAAGTTATAAAGACATACTGCAAAAGAAAACTTAATAATAGTCTAGAATTAAGAGCATGATTGTAGCAATTCCACCTAAAAGCTGAGGGGGGTGAAAGGAGATGGGGGAAGTAAAAGTATTCTAAAGGTCTCACTGATGGAGGGGATGCATGGAGAAATGGGATTGCCTTGTAGAAAAAATATAGTTAGCACCTTTAAAAAAAAAAAAAAGGAGTGGAGAAATGTATATTTGATTATGAGTAACAGAAATTAGAAGGAGAGCATGAGGGAGGTGATAAAGTATAGTTTAACTTCCCAAATAAAAGGGAACAGATAGCATCTAAATGAAACCAACAACAGGGAAAAGGACATGGAAGAGGTAACAAAGCTGTCTAAATAGTAAACAAAGTTTTAGATAAGTATAAATATAAAGGAAAAAACAATCAAGGGGATTATTTATAGCAAACTTCATGGTAAAGCAAAACAAACTTTAAGCCAGGAGCAGGGTTACAGTGACTTAAGGCAGATGTAAGATCGAGATTTTCTTTTCTTTTAAAGCTCAAATCCCATTTGAGTGTTATTTACAAGGATACACTTAAAGATGAAAGACTGCAAGTAAAGGGTAGGGCAAAAACATACCAGGAGGCAAATGTAAATAAGAAAAAAGTAGGACTGGCATATTAATGTCAAAGTGGAATTAAAAGTTAAAAGAAATAAAACACATAAAGGGAGGCAACTAACTGTGATAAAAGTAAAATATATAAAAATGATGTAATATAAGACTACCTCACAGGACAGGGTCTCATTTTTATCTAGGCTTTTTGATTGTCTGCCAAGTCTCTGCTCACTGTAGGCACTCAATAAACGAACTGAATGAACCCTGGCCTCTACTCAAATCTCTGCACAGTAGACTTGGGAATGAATAATGTACAACTATTACAACTATAATAATATTATGGACAAATAATATTGTCTGTGAATGGAAGAGAAGATACTACTTAACATTTATATAATCATAAATAGTACTTTCTTTGAAAAGCTGTCATATATAAGAGGGAGTCAATTTATTTGGTGTTGCGCTAGAGGGCAGAATTAGGACTAATGGAAGAAACAGGGTAAAGACTTTGGCTCGATGTAATGGAAAAACATCCTTATCATAAAAGTCATCTAACAATATAATGTGCTGCCTCATGAGTCAAATAAGACCTTTCTCATTAAAAGCATCAAACAAAAACCTAATGGCTAGCTGTCAGATTTTCTCTAACACTTCCAATGGTGAAAGATTGGACTAGCTAACATCAGAAGTTCCCTTCAATTCCAAAATGCTGTGATTCTATGGAAATAATAAAAATTATAGAAAGAGAATGACAATTTTCTCCTCACAGATAGACTGAAGTATGGAGGGAGAAACTGACTTGAGCATTGCAAACAGAATATTCATTTTGTAGATAATACTTTTTGTCCTTCTCACTTTTTTAACATCAGGAACATTTAACGATCTGAGTTGATTAAAAAAAAATTAAAAAGCACTTTTCTTTCCAGAACTGATATTCACCTTCAACCTAGCAGATGGCTACCAATAATAACACATTCTGTAGAGTTTTAACTTCATCAGATGCCAAAGAAGCTTAAATTTAAAGACAGATAAAAAAGAATGTAGCTGTATACCTCAAAATAATTTATCAGAGAAGGGATGAGGCTTTCTCAAAATTTTTTACACTCATCAGTTCTGTGAAGGAAGAACATGTCAATGATATCTTTTGACTAATATGTCTTTTCAGGTTTCGGAGGGCTCTGGGACCCACTTTTAGTTCAGGTTCTTTTGCTTTTTAAAATTGGTATCTGCTTTAAGCTACTGTGATCCTGATTTTGACATGAACCTATAGAAAAAAAATTTTTTTTTTGCTTTACCATGAAGTCTATTATAAAATTCAAAACCAAAACATAGCCTTTACTCAGGTATAGATTTTATGGATGTCAGACAGAACATTCAGAATGCAAATGCAGTTTTATTTAAAAATATTTAATATAAACAGACAGGTGGACAACAGCTGCTCATTAGTTTCCTGTTTCATCTGTTACACCAACTGTGAGCTGAATCATTTTAAGATTAGTGAAGATGAAAGTGAGAGTGAGAAAAAATTGTGGATTGGAAATTATGGAATAATGGCAATTGATTATACCAAGATAAAAAAATAATAGTTTAGGATATATCCTCATATCTTCAGAGTTCAAGGATAAATTCCTCAACTACAAATTTTTTCTGGTGTCTACATCATGTATGTAGTCTGTATATGGGCATCATTTAGTACTTCATCAGTCCCACTGGGTGTCCAGGCACTGTGGAGTCATATAAGGATAGAAGAAATCATGGTCTCTGCCCTTAAGTATACAAGGTAGTACAGAAGACATATGGTAAACATGTAAGAAAATGAGTGAAATAAGCAATGGAATTAATATTGACTGAATTCAAATATATTAATTAAAGTAAAAATGCATATAAGGATAAATAATAGGAATGCTGGGTGTGACATGATGATGAAAAATGATTTAAGATAATTAGCAAGGGCTTTCTGAAGATGTTAATTTTTATGGGGGTAAGAAAATTTCTAAAAGTATAGTAAAACCTAGAGGTTATTCTTAGAAGGATCAATAACATCAACTCTTAAGGATTAAGAAAGTCAACTGTAATAGCCCCTGAAAAAGTCTAAAATTGAGGAGTGGGAAGAACCTGTTGTCATTAAACATATGCTTGTTAAAGAAAGAATAGTTTTGGTTAACAAAAACAAACCAACCGACCAACAAACAAAAACATCTCTGCTGATAAACGATCAGAAAAAAATCTATTATGTTGACTTGAAAAATAATATTTGGCATTTTGAGAAGAAAAGGAAGCAGGCAGTTTATAAAGATGACAAGAACCAATTAAATTCTGACCACATTCTCCCTGATAATTGGAAATTTCCACTTTTAGAACATTAGATAAATACTAGGATGTCAGGATATGTTTTATTTACAAATTGCAAGATGTAAGGCACTGGGCTTTGCCCAAATAATCACTTGTGTTGTTAATTCTATCTTGATAATTCCTGCTAAGTGTGCCAGTTTTATAAAAATCCAATCTGCTATCTCAGTGCTTATTCCCCTTCTGTTCATGCTTTAACGTGAAGAGGCAGCTTCACAAATTGGCAGCAGCTGGAGCAGGCAATTCAAATCCAAAACACTATCTATGACAGAGCCATGCAAGCCCAGCATGACTTGAGTAGGGCAGGCTTCGTTAATGGCAATTTTCCAGAAAGGGAAACCCTTTTCGTAATTATGAGAATTTCCCAGGTCTTTAGGTCTTGAAAGCCTAGAAGGTCCAAGGCAGCAGTTTGGAAGCTATGTGGGTCATTTGTAAGTTGAATGAATGTAGGTCTGACTACCAAATTATCATATATTCTTCACATTGTGTGCATGCTCTCTTCTCTTTCTCTCTCTCTTTCTCTTTCTCCCTCTTTCCCCCTATAGAAGACACTATAAACTTGATAAAACAAATTACCTAAAGGTAAGAAATGCTGCAAAAGCAACCTCAGCAATTGTGAGAGAAAGGATAAAGGAAGAGATTATAAAGGAAGAGAGGCTTTTCTTTTTATGGAAGGGAGAATTGTCTGTTTTACAGTGAATAGAAAACATCACTTAGGAATCTGGAAAGTAGAGCTGAACTACAGTAATAAATCTTCCTGCCATTTTTTCCTACTTCTTTTTTTTTTTTTAATATTTTTATTTATTTATTTATTTATTTTTGACAGAGACAGAGAGAGATACAGAGACAGAGAGAGAACTGAACTGGGGGAGCTCCCAGTCCAGCACATGGTTCCGCACGGGCTGGGGCCAGGACTCGATCCCTGGTCCCCGGCGCTGCAAAGTGAGCGCTTAACCCACTGAGCCATCCCGGCTTCCCCATCTACTTCTGTATCACCTAAAGATCTTGCATTTTGTAACTCAAGTCCTTATAATTCATTTATAAATACACAATCATTTTTTTAATTGTTAAATTTATTGGGTTGACATTGGTTGGTAAAATTTACATAAGTTCCAGGTGCAGAATTCTACATCATCTATATATTGCATCCAGAGTCAGTTCTCTTTCTGTCACCATATATTTGATGTCCCCTCTCAGCTCTCCCATCCTCCTCTCCCCCTTACTCACATGTAACCACTAAAAAATTGACTGTGTCCATGAGTCTTTGGTTTTTGTTACTTCATAATCAATATTTAATTCAAACATTAAACTAAATAGTTCTCTATGGCCTTTGAAATGTTCACATCTACGACTTATTTAGAGGTTTTATTCATATAAATGGATAAAGTCTATTCAGTTTATTAGCCTTAATATTAATGAATTGTAGGTACTAGTACCAGTTAAAAGGGCAGCATAGTAGAGCAAAAGGCGAAAGGGCCCTGGAGTTAGATAGGCGTGGGTTGGACTCTGTAACTATGCGTTTTACTTTTGCATTTGAACAGGCTGTTTAATTGTTTTGAGCATCAGTATTATAATCTACAAAATGTGGATAAAAGACTTACACAGCTCTATTTTTTCATGAGGCTTAAGTAAGTAAAAGAACATAGTATAGTGTTATATATTTTTGTAGTAGGTACTCAGTAAAGATTAATGTTTCTTACTAGATAAGGACTAACATGTTTGGAGTGAGGAGGCTGGAGACAATGGATATCGTTTGGGTGGGGAGAAAATAGAGGAATGGAATAGAATCAAAAACTCCTTTGTAGGTCTTACTATCTTATTTATTTCTGTAGTACCAAAGACTGGTACAATGCCTGACATAGCCTATCCATATATAATAAAACCTTAATTCTGCCACAGATATGTAATTTGCTCATTAGAAAGATCATATTAGTAGCAGAATAAAGGTGAGTTAAGAGAAGAACAAGACTTGAAGCAAGGAGATGAGTTAAGAAGCTAGTCTCATACGTCTGGCCAAAAAATGGAGGCCCAAACTAAGGATAGTAAGGATGAAGAGACAGGAATGTGAAAATAATGAGGAGGAAAAATCTACAGGTCTTAAATAAAGGGGTTAGTGAAAGAGAAGATTTGATGACTTCCATTCAGGCTTCTCCTGGCTTGGGTGATTGTGTGGATGGTGGGAGCAGTTGCTGAGATAGAAGAACTAATGAAAATGAAAGATGGTAGTGGGGAGGGGCAGTGACAGAGGTGGGAGACGGTGAATTTAGTTTGGACATGTTGAGTTTGCAGTGTCTACTGAATTTAAAGAAGATGCACCTAGTAAGTAGGTGGATCTATTCATGGAGCTCAAAACAGAGATAAGATTTGGGAGTCATTAGCATAAGGAATTAGAAGGCCAGAAGGCCAAGGGTGAGCCATGGGGATGCCTGCATTTGGGGAATGAGCATACAAAAACCAAGGAAGGGTAAACTACAAATGAAGTATGAAAAAGTAGAAATGGTGTATTGCTAGAGAGGGATGCATTCTTGTGTAGAGACCCAATTGCTGGGGTTTGAAAGGAATTAATATTTGATTAAGCAGCATTGACATTCTTTTGTTCAATGTAATAGTCTTCACAATGTCTTTTGACTTAATATCTTTCTTTTTAATTCTACTTCCAAATTTGAGCTCTGGAACTTTCTAAAACATTTTAATTACTGACTGTAATTTATAGTACATGTCTAGCAGATATAATTTCAAGGGCAAGATCTATATCTGTTTCAGCTTTTTGTATCTTCAATAGCCTTTGGGTTAAAATTGCAAGCAGATACATGATTAAATTTACTATGTCCTAGTTACTTCCTATGATCCATGGATCAGCAGCTTGGTATCCTTGGGAACTTCTTAGAAATGCAAAAATAGGCCCACCCATGATTTGTTGAATCAGAATCAGAATTTAAAATAAGATCCTCAAGTGATTTACATAGGTACACAATGCTTCCTAACTGACTGAACAATGAATAACAAATTGTATTGTTCTTATTTTTAGTCCATCTCCAACTTTAGCCCATGTGATATACCTTGGTCATAGTCTCTCTCTAAAATAATAATTTATTATGTCAATTCTGCTTAAAATAAAGTTCATAATTTAACTACATTGGGTATATCTGTTGGATTGGAAAGCCTTTCAAAATCTGACCTCAAATTTCTACAGAATTTACTTCCATTTTCCTCCTTACCTGAACCTCCTGTTCTAATCAGTCTGGCCTGCTCTGAATGGCTGTTCATTTCTACTTCTCTATTTCCTGCTTCTCTATTTTTGTTCTTTTCTACTTAACACACTCTCTTTTTCTAACTAAATAAATCCTGTTTATCCTTCACATTCTAGTTAAAATTGCACCTTTATAAAACTCTGACCACTCCAATCCATACGATGCTTCTCTTCTGACATACTTATATTTATTATCTTGTTTTTATCATGATAACAGAGAACTGTGGGTTGTTAATTTCAAGAAATTTAGGTTCCATTTAAATGGTACCTGTGCCACTAACTTGTATAGTGTTGGGCAGTTCATTTAACATCCCTGGGCTTCACAATTTGGCGTCACACTAGAAAACCAAAAGTATTGTGTTCCACACAATATGAGAAAATATGTTAGGGAATGTATTTTAATGTATACATAATATTTAAAACGAATGCTTTTCAAATACACTTGTTAACTCTCATGTACTTAAAGCACCTCTCTCATAATCCTCACTGTACCGTACACTCTTTTAAAATAAAGTGTACAATAAGCAAAGGTAAAACTCAATCCAACTCAATCTAAATATGTTACAGAGTCTTACTCCTCAGTTTTAACATTGATTTTTAAAATTATGGTAGATGGTAAGAATAAAGAACTGAGAAGTAGAATCATATAGAATTTTAAAATCAAACTCAAACCTTTTTTTAAATACAAGAATACTCCCTACTCTCATCTGTCATAGCTGAGTAAAGGGTTCTGTGCTTGCTGACATTCTTGAGTTTTTCTCTCCCTGCTTTAAATACAGGGTAGTTTCTCCCTTGACCCTTCTTGTTTCCCTAGAGAGCTTCACATAGAGGCTTCTGTATAACATTTGCTTTCTTTATAAACTGCTACATAAGAAAAGAGAAGAATGAAGAGGGAGGCAACCATCACAGACCTGCAGATTAAATGTACACTGTTTTCTTTGCTAAAATCCCAGTACAGATTTCCATTAGAACAGTTATAAATGCTTTCCTCCCACATTCCACCTCTGCATTCTCAACCATTTACTCTGGCCTCCTCAATATAGCACCCTAAGACCGAAAAATCTAGATTTGCATCAATCGCACTTCAAAAAACTGTTCTCATTTTCTTTTAGGGTATTTCAATCTGAGAAAAGGATATACACTGGACATTTGTATTGTCTCAGAATTGCCTATATCTTGTGTGTAGTTTTGTTGTTCTTTATATGCTATTTTCAAGATACATTTGGAGTTATGTGTAATATCAACATTATTAGGGAATGTCTAACACAAATCAAAAGAGTAGGCCCCAGACAATTAAATGTTAGCATATCAACACATGAGTGTCTCAATGGTGTTTTGGACTTTATAGTAAGGTAATGGCAGGATATATAGTAATATATAAAGTAACCTTTTTTTTATGTATAAAAGGACAACAATAAGAGGAGAAAATGGAAAGTATTATACTGTAGAACAACTTAAGGTTAAAATGATAAAACAAAACCAAACCTCTTTCTACCTTATAATAGTCTGTAGAGCACATTCATACACTTGGAGGCAGGGTCAGAGCCAATAGTGGGTGGGAAACAAATCCTAAGCGATCTAGGGAGTTTGTTTTCTAGAGTTTCAGGACTGTTCTCTTTTTGGAACTCTTGGACTTATCCCCTCTCTTCTCAGAATTTAACTTTGTCTTCTCTGAAATGTATCTGTATCAGGATAGTTTTTAGGTCCTCAAAGTTTATATAAAAGGATAAGTTATGGGTCAGATCCAAGTTCAAATACTGTCCTCCCTCTTTTTTTTCCAGTGGGCTCTTCCTACTCTCTTCCCTGGGCTGGGAAGCCGGATAAGGGTGGTACTAGGGAGACTGTGACACTGGCTTCACAAGCCTGGGTTCTGTGTCGGCTGGTCACTTAGCTTTGGGACTTCTCTAGAACTAAACATTCAGGTAAATTCAAGTGGTAAAAATTGAAAAAGAATGATGTTTGAAAGTATGTCTAACAACCTCTATACTCCAATGTCCTCAAAGTAAGGAAAAAGGTCAGAAGTAAAGAAAACTTTAAAAGGTTAGGTGACATAAAAGCTACTACCTTTCAGGTTACTGGCAAGATGCTGTGTTCAGGTTTTGGACTGTATGTCACTTTGAGTGTAAGCTAGGGCTTGTAGGTGTGAGAGCATACTTTGTGAATGGTAGAGATGGTCATGGTATAATGAGCTTTACTCAGTGTCAATGCGGTAATGAGAGAGAAGGGGGATTATAGGTGACAGATACATAATGGCATCTATCATGCAGATTGTCTCCACCAGGCAGAAGTTGCAGTATTACTAAAAGCAGGCACACCTCTGGTGAACTGGAAACAGTGCCTGGTGAAAGATGGCTGAGGAGCAGTATTGCATAGTATTGGATGCTCAGTAAGAGCAGACTTGATTTTGATCACACGTGAGACACAGATGCAGATTTACAGAATTTATAGAATTTAGTAGAGGGTTGAATTAGGTTAGTGAATGTACTCTTAGAAATCGGCAATTATAGTCAATAAGCTTCCCTTTGAATTTATAAGTGGGTGAAGCCTGGAGAAACAGGTTACATAAAGATACAAAAATAAATACAGAAGTCCTAGAAAACAATTGTACTTAAACTTCAAAGACTCAGTTAGAGCTGATTTGACATATTCTCTCTTACACTTCTCACCCATGTCTTCCCTGTCTTTTTTGATATAAGTAAAAGTTTGAATAGGAGGAATAAAACACCATCACTATTAGTTCCACTAGGATAAAGCCAACACTATTAAAAAAAAAAAAAATCCCTGTAAACTTAACATACCCATAGGAGAGCAAAATATTTCTCCTGTTGTAATAGGCCTTCTAGGAAAATTTCTGCCCCTAAAGAACATAGATATCTCCATAATCCTTTTGCTTCTGAAGAATGAAATAAGCAAAAATTATGGTATTCAATTTCTGTCTACTTAGCAACAATCCCACCTAGTTAGTATTCCAAAAATTCATATTTGTACAATAACAACTAAAAAATAAAATCCAATACTTACTTGTCTCCCACAATTCCCAAGTTGATTGTGGGGTAACCATGTTCCTGAATTGTGGCTAAGAGGGTTGAACGATTGCTGTCTCGAATCTTTCCTGGTAAGAGGTCATCTTCAGGATTTAGCAGCTACAAAGCCAAAAAACCACCACAGATTATACTCTTAGAATAATGTTGTCTATTGTTAATGGAAAAATAAAATAGATCTATTAAACAGAGTTTAGCATATCTAGCACCTACAACAGAATTTGGCACATAGAAGAGATATGAAATGATCTTTGAACAAATATTGAAAGTATGAGGATGAGAAAATGGTCCCCTAGAAATTAAAATGTTGACTAAACAGCAGGCCAAGGATCACCCCAGCTTTGGTTACAATTTGACAGTAGTGCTCTGGAGATGCTGGCCTTCTGTGTGGTTGCTTACTGTGGAAAACTAAATAAAACAACTTTGATTTTAACTCCCAATATTATTTTCCAATTTGTCTTTCACTGAGAACATCTGAGGTAGAGACTATGTGACACGATATTCTCAAATCTGAAGAGAGATCATTTATCTTTTCTTTCAAGCTTTTGATCTCTTTTTTGAAATGGAATCAATAGTACCTAAGAAGTTAACCTTATTTGAAGAAGGACACAGACATTTTGATTCTTTATTAGCAAGCTTAAACAAGTAAAATTTAAATACACATACCAATAATTCCGTGACTCTGAATTGAATCACTCTTTAGAGAGTTAATATCTACTATTATATGTTTATGAAGAAAATTATAAGAAGCTTATTATTCTATGTCAGTATGTTCCAATGAGGCAGTATGGTATAGTGGGAAGAGATGGGGATTCAGATAATGTTCAAATTTAAGTTGCCTAAACATTTTATACCTTTATTTTCTCATTTATAACATACAGTAATAATGTAGTTGTTAGGATTACTGAGATAATGAGTATTCATTTAATATAAATGTACAATAAATGAGATTCTTTTTCCTTTCTTTCTTTATGATATTGAAAGAACACCTGTTTCCCCCTACTTGTTCTCATATTGTTACTCCTAGATACTAGTATAGATAAAATTAGTTTATAATGCGAACACAGATTTAAATTTATTAATTATAAAATACTTAAGAGTAGAGGGTCCTTAACACACACACACACAACATATAACTTTAATTTATATATTAATTTTAAGATGGACTTTGATTTCAGAAATACTACAAAATAAAAAAGTACATCTTTGAAGTGAGAAAATCTGGAATATTATCTTAAGAAGTTGAAAGCAAGCCTGTACATTTTAGATGCTTATGCTGTTAATATTGCCAATACCCAGGGCTTCATATTATTAGTTCTCCCAAATAATAACCTCAAGCCCCTTCATTTTTCCTTTTGACTCATTAACAATAGTATGTGGCCAGACCCTTGGCTTTATGTTGGAAAAGTGGTAGCTTTGCAACCAATTGTCTGTCTCTCTACAAAACCTGGAGAAAAACTGGTTATCTTATCCAATGTCACCTGGGAGTCTTCTCTTCAGATACTGTACTAACTTAACTTAATAGATGCCATGTGACATTGAAACCCACTTCCATCATTAGTCACTGGCAGAGCTTTGAAAATTGCTATTGCAGTGTTAATATAGATTAATTTTCTGATCGTAATTAATACATGGTTATTAAAGTCATTATAATTTTATAAAGGCCAAGCCTTGCAGGTCTTTAACTCCATTAATCAGATGACTTGTTTCAGAAAGAAAACTGTGATTATATAATGTTTTTGTTTTTTTCACAGAAGGAACCGACCACCAACTAAGTAAGATTCCTCTGTAATTAGTGTGCTTTCTTTGCCATTCATATTCCTCTCTGCCATTTTGCTGTAAAAAGTTTCAGAAATAACAGAACAATTAGAAAGCATTGGAAAGCCAGTTATTTGTTTGTAAAATTGACATAGTGAAATAATAGCTATTTGAATCAGAGTATGAGATTTACAGTGCATTTTAAGTATTTAAAGAAATCATACAGAATTGAGTGGATGACTATAAGGATAAATACACTAGAATGAATTCACAATATTGCTCTTTAAAACTGATCTTATTTTCTGATATCTGATACTTCTGGTCATCTTTAGAATGATGTCTGAAATGTATTACAGTTAAAGTACAAAAGAAAAAAATACGAAGTAATATAAAACATAACCCATTATCTCTATACCTTGTTACTTTCTTTCTATAACTTATAGTTTTTAAATTTCAATTTCCTGTTTCTGTTATTGTCAGTGGTACCACTGTCTCTCCAGCTTTTAAACCTTTTAAAATATTTATTTATTTATTTATTTTTGACAGAGTGAGAGAGAGAGAGAGACAGAAACAGACAGAGAGAGAACTGAGCTGGGGGAGCTCCCCAGTTCAGCATATGGGTCCGCACGAGCCGGGGCCGGGATTCGATCCCCAGTCCCCGGCGCTGCAAAGTGAGCGCTTAACCCACTGAGCCATTCCAGCTTCCCCAGCTTTTAAACATTTAACCTTCGCTTCTTTTTTTCTTTGTAGTCCACTATCTTCCAAACATCTCAAATATTAAGAATATCCTAATCCATCTACTCCTTGACCCAATGTTTTCATTCACTCCCTTACCAATGCCGCCCACATCCCAATTTCAGGCATTCAGTATATTGAAATTTTTGCAAAACCCATATACTTGTTTATCTTGCCTACAAATTCTTTTCTTCTGATAAATAAAACAAATATCAATTTGCAAAACTGTACTATTACTTGCGTAACAGGTAAACTATACCAAACCATGACATATAACTCAAACTATCTTAGGTCAAATTGTTTTAAAACAAGCTTGTTCAGATTTATATGATCCAAGATAAGACTATGGACAAATTCAGATCATGGTAACTCCACTCAGGCTCATGTGCTCCAAAGACAAGACTGATGATTTTAAGATTTATTTTTATTGTTTTTGACAGAGATACAGAGACAGAGACAGAGAGAAGGGGGAGGGCCCAGAACAGTCTCCATAGTTGCACATCACTGGTTTTTTCCACACAGTTTCATTCCACAGGTGAGCTCGGGGTTGCACAGGGCAGGAACTGGGCCAGGATCTCACCCCGGTAAGAACTGAACTGGGGGCACTCCCCAGTTCAGCATATGGGTCCGCATGGGCCGGGGGTCAGGATTCGATCCTTGGTCCCCGGGGCTGCGAAGTGAGTGCTTAACCCACTGAGCCACCCTGGCTTTCCCAAGACTGATGATTTTAGCAATTCATTTATTTTACAAAATCTGACCAGTTTCTGCCTAGACCAAGCTTGTTCAAACTGTGACCTCTGGGCTGCATGAGGCCAAGGACTGCTTTATATGTGGCTCAATACAAATTTGTAAACTTTCTTAAAACATTATGAGATTTTTTTGTGATTATTATTATTATTTATTAGCTCATCAGCTATTGTTAGTTTATTTTATGTGTGGTCCAAGACATTCTTCTAATGTAGCCCAAGGGAACCAAAAGGTTGGACACCCCTGCCTAGACCTTACTTACTAACTGCTATCTTAAAACCACCCCACCACCAACTTCAGTCCTCAAAATCCTATTACGTAGTACCCTTCTGTAACTTCCCCCTTTGAGACACTGCTGAGATTCTGTCAAGGTGATGTTAGCCCTTGCTCAGAAACTTCTACATATCCAGCTTTGTATGGTCAACAGATTTCCCTGGTTGTCCTTGTAGTAAAACTTTGATAGTTATGGAGGTCCCACCAAGGCCCAGGCAAGACCACTCACGACCAGTATTTTCATGCTGGTTATACTGCACTTCAATGAGGTCTCCTGAGCCTCTTTACTTGAGGGATTCTTAGTCTATGATATTAAGTCCAGCACTATGTTAAGCTCTGATCCATTTTTGTTGAGTCCCAAAGCTAGCTGATATTTATTATGTTTTATTATAAAGGTCTCAGACTTTTTTGGTTATCTAATGGCATTTGTATTGATTTTTGTTTCCTTGGTGAAGGTGTGCTAAAGCATTGATTTGATACTAACCATCTTGTTTGTCAAGTGGCTATATAGTTGTGTGCCTATAAAAATTTTTCTTTGTTGTTTGTTTGAAAAATTGGCTTTGGGAGAGATTTCCTGCCTACCCATTCTGGCCTGCTGTTTTTTAGGGTCAGCTCTTAGGGGCTCAACTTTAGTGTAAAGGTTTATAGACATAATATAAGAAATATTTTCTCTTTCAGCTGATCTCTAGCTAATGAATTCATGAATTCATGTAATAATATACTTGTGCTACCTCCTGGCATAACTCTGGCTTCTGTTTTATCTTTCCTACATTTATCTTTTTAAAAAGCATAATATCATCAAGGACAATTTAGAATTGCAATGGTCATTTTGAAGTACTTTTGACATGACCCCAATTACTCACTTGAAAGAACTTTTAGAACAAAAGAGTAGTACAACTCTGAATGCCTAATGATTTTTATTGTTATGCAAAGCTTCACAATGAATTTTAAATGAAAATATAATGTAAAAGTTCCTTTGTTAAAGCCAAATCACTTAGTTTACTTTAGAAGACCTTCCACTTTATTTCTGGTTCCTCAGAGATTTAATCCTATGGTCCTGATGAAATTGTCAAAGTGCCTAAGACTGGTTATAATGACTCACTGTCTCTCTCTTTTATGTATTGAAACTCGTTTGTCTGCATTTCAGAATGTTCCCTTCTTTGCAAAGGGAAGATGATTAGATCCTTATAGTGGTCAATAACTCGTTCCATATCCATTGCAAGCAGCTCCTTTATACAGCCTTACTGTTTTTCTCCCTCTTCTGGAAAACTGAATTTATTAATTGTTCAAAAACCAATTCTAGATAAACAGATCTAACACAAAAAGAGGGAAGAAAAGTCAGAGTATAAGATTTAATGGAGAAAGTTTCTATTCTAAATGTTTTTTAATTAAACTCTGGAAAAAAGTTTCAGCTGAGTTAAACTAATTGCTTTGGTTACTGGGTTATAAGATTAAAAAAAGGTACATTCAGAGCTTTTAAACATAATTTAAGTAGTCTTTAGGAATTTGGTTTATATGAGGTTTACAAACTGTATTAAAAAAAAGCCTATATTCTAATTCGATTACGATTACTCTTCGTACAAATTAGGCTGATTTAAAAATTTTGGTTTAAAAACTACCCAGTGTTTTCCACACGACCCAGAAATTCCTCTCCTGGGAATCTACCCAAAAAATTTGAAAGCATTTATTTGTAAAGATATATGAGTATGTGCCCCTATGTTCATTGCAGCATTATTCACAGTGGCCAAGACATGGAAACAGCTGAAGTGTCTTTTAATAGATGATTGGTACATACTCAAATATACAATGGAATACTACTCAGCCATAAGAAAAGACGGAATACTGCCATTTGTGACAACACAGATGGATCTTGAGAATATTATGCTAAGTGAAGTAAGTCAGATGGAAAAAGTCAATAACCATATAATGTCATGGAATATAAAAGTGAAAACAACAACAAATGAACAAGACAGAGAAACAAAAACTCATAGACAAAGACAACGGTTTAGTGGTTATCAGTGGGTAAGGTGGGAGAAGGGGTAGAAGAGGAAAAAGGGGGTCAATATATGGCGATGGAAACAGAACTGACTCTGGGTGGTGAACACACAATGCAGTATATAGATGATGTATTATAGAAATATGTATCTGAAATCTATATAATTTTACTAACAAATATCACCCAAATAAGTTTAATAAAAATTAAAAAAAAATACAATGTTATAATGAACGTTCAGATTTAGAGGTAGGTTATCACTACATATACCTATTCAGGTCTAATAAAAATTTAGTGGGGAAATATTTAAATAAAGCTTAAAAAAAAAGCATATAGAAGTGAATGGAATATACTAAGATATTACCAAAAGAATCTTGTCTTGCAAAGAATTACTGCACATATTTAAATAAAGTGGCATGAAATTAAAATTCTGACTTTACCACCATGTAACAAAATCATACTAGAACAATATTACAGTTATTAAAATCTTGGGTTTATTTTCTCATTTAAAAAAATCCTAATTTTAATCTTCTAAATCTCCTTTACTGGTTTTGCTAGAAAATAACAAAAGTTTTGTTCATCTAAATCTGGGAATGATGATACAGTATGTCTCCGTGAAAAGAGACTGATGAGATTTAAGACATATGACTCCAAACTATGGCACCTGGAATATTGACTATTTTAAGGTGAAGGAATCTTAGAAATGGCATGTGCAGTAAGGACTTTGTGACCTTTTCCTGAAGTACATCATAAAACTCTCATGTGAGAGGTGCCCTCCCTGTGCCCAGAGCAAAGGAGCATTTTTAGCTCTGAAGATAAAAGGACCCAGAGACGTGCCTGCCCATTGATGACTGAACAGATAAAAGAAATGTGAATGTTATTATTCAGCCTCCAAAAGGAAGGAATGTTATTCAGTCTTAAAAAGAGAGGAAATTGTGACACACCTTACAACATGGATGAACTGTGAGGACTTTTTTGTTAAGTGAAATAAGCCAAACACAAAAAAGACAAATTCTGTGAGTCCACTTACATGAGGTACCTAGAGTTATCAAATTCATTGAAAAAGAAAGTAGAATGGTGGTTGCCAGGGGCTGGAGGGAGAGGGAAATGAGGAATTGTTATTTAATGATTATAGAATTTCAGTTTTACAAGGTGAAAATAGTTCTGGAGATTGATTGCAAAACAATGTGAATGTACTTAATACTGCTAATCTGTACACTTAATGGTTAAGATAGTAGATTTTATGTTATTATTTTACCATAATTAAGAATAAATTTTTTTTTTTTGGAATGCAATTGATGACCTTGGCAAAACAATTTCAGGGAATAATGATGCCTTTATAAAAAGAAGCAAGTCAGGAAGAAAGTATTCCACTCTTTATGGTAGAAAGGGAAGATGTTGAGTGAGATTAGGTAATGATAAAAGATTGGGTGGAAATATTCAAAGGAAGTAGAAAATGAAGTCTTGACCTTACAAAACAGGTCAGGATTGGGGATATAGATATGAGTAACTACCTGCATTGACAGAGAAAAAACTAAGGGTGAATTTAAAGAGTGGAGGAAACAGCAGAGAACAGAATCTTGGGGGAATACTCAATTCAGGGAAAAAAGAATGATAAAGAAAATACTAGAAGGAAAAAAAGAAGCAATAGTCAGGACAGTGAGAGAGAACAGAGTCACAGAACACAAGAAAAGAAGACTTGTTTCCAGGTAGTGGGTGA